>JAKCPI010020930.1:0-17768 GCA_023213315.1 Euborellia annulipes
TATTCAAATAGAAGAATTTCAATGGCTGAGTGGCAGAATTATTAGGATCAGGAAGATTTATGGCAGCCAGCAAGTGATATAGTTTTCTTTATCACTTGCTGACTGCTACATGCTTCCTGATCCTAATAAAATGTATATTCTTATTTTGGCATTGAAATCTTCCCCCAAGAGGACGACTTTCCCACTCTTGCTATTTCATTTCTCCTGTGTTTCATAGGGAGAGATAGGAGAAATGGTTGCCCAAGGTAACAAAATATAAATATTTTCCCATACTTATAAATTTTACATCTGCATTCAAATGTTTCGTACTGTCGGGGACTAAATACATGTCGACACGAAAAATCTGGTGTGACAAGCACAGAACACAACTTTCGATTAGCGAAGGTAAGAGAAAGTTGTGGGCTGTCGCGCCAGTCACACCAGATTTTCAAATTCAAATGTATTTGAATACCAAATGGCTTAAATATGAATGCCCCAATAGATATTATAAATGTATCTGTTATCGTCAAAGTCTTAAATGGTCTAAGTTGCCGAAAAGACTGTGTGAATGTGTGAGTGAGTGTGAATGAGAAAAAAAGTGTGGAGTGTTTTTTATAAAAAAAAAAATACAAATGTATAGTGAGCGCGACAATGAAGTCCCCACCTGATAGCTAGAGCCTTAATAATATGGTATAGTATATGGTTTATGGTGAAATTTTTTTAAATTTTAAAAGGTAAAATAAAACCATCTGTACCTGATTTTACGTTTTACCTTTTCGGTCATTAAAACTATTTCACTATACACCATTAACTATATCATATATTTAAGGCTCTAGCTATCAGGCGGGGACTTCATTGTGCCGCCTACTGTCGGGAACTAAATATATCTAGACACAAAAAAATCTGGTGTAATAAGCACAAAACACAACTTTAGGTTACCGAAGGTAAGAGAAAGTTATGTGCTGTCCGATCAGTCACACCAGATTTTTCTTTTTTGAATGTTTTTTTTTTTTTTTTTTTAATAATTTTTCGGCATCTTACGCCTTATAGATTCTTTTTTATCCCTAATGGCCTTTGGTGGGAAAGGTAAATAAATTTAAAAAAAAAAAAGTTAAATTTGATAGGAGAAATAGTTTTGCCCAATTTGAAATTTTTTACGTTCACTCTCTCTATTTTCAAACAAAAAAAAAAAAAAAAAAAAATATTTCTATAAAGATAGAACTCGTCATTAAACAAATTTTTATATTTTATTAGAGAAAATTCCAGAAATGTGTGACAGAAATAACGAGTTTTGCATCTGCGCTATCCAAATACATAATTAATGTCGAAATATTCAATTAGTGAAGAGGAGAAGAAAATAAAAAGGGGACGATTATCAGGCCTCTCACTCCCCATTCGCTTGTCATAACACAAGATGAAGTCGCTAATATGCTACAATTATTCCTCTATAACATTTATGATTATTAATAAGCCTATTTCTGTCTTAAGGCCTTCGTCTATAAATTCTCTTTAATAAGTCCACTCTCAGTTAGTGAAGAACTCAAAACAGAGAGCGAGAGAGAAATATTTAAATACTCGTTTTGAAATAAAAAAAAAAAAAAAGATCTCTAGCAGTAGCGTTAAAACTTTTCTTATCAGTTCGGGTGATAAAATTACAAAAAATAAAATAAAAAGAACAAATTCGACGTCGTCCAATTAAAAATAAAATATATAGTGTGATTCAAAAGTTAAGTTAGCTTAACCTTGCTTGGGTTTTTATTTTACGCTCTATAAAAGTATTATGTTCATAAAAAATTTAATCGCTGATTTATTTTTTTTACGTTTCAAGAAAAAAGAGCCCGAAAATACAAATGCATTTGAATATTGCTTATTTATTAGGATACACCCAACTGAGAAGGATGCAACTTTATTTGATAGTTCTTGGAGTAAGAACTATTAACCCTCTGCATTCGAATGTCGCCGAACAAGCGACACGACCCTTCTACTATAACGTTTAATTCAGATGAGCTATTCGTTAGATTTTTTTTCGCTAAAAGCTTGCTTGAATATCTAAAAACAAGTCTCGGAGTCTTGCAGTTCGATCTTATGAAGTTCAAGATTAAAGTGGTCTTCAGAATATTTCAATGGCAAAATGAGAATATACATTTTAAAGAGAATCTAAAAAATAATAGATTTTTGAATTTTAATCAAAATCGAGGGAGATAGTTTTGAGAAAATCGAAAAATACTGAAAAAGTACATAAGTAAAGTACTAGTACTCTTTGGCCGAATTTGATAAAAATCTTATTTTCACACTCCAGCCCAAATTAAATATAAAATTTCAACTTCCTACCTCTATTCATTCTTGAGATTCTCAGGCAGACACACAGACACACAGACAGACCATGTCGCGAAAACCACTTTTTTGGATTCAGGGGACTTCAAAACGTGTATATCCGTCAAAATCTCGACATCAAATTTTTTTGACAAGAATATAATACTTTCTCTATATATAAAAATCTGGTGTGACTGGCGCTGAAAAAGTGAATCGGTAAAGTACTAGTATAATAGATTTTATAAAGTTGGCCCCACGTTGGGCGCCATTTATAATAGATGTGATGAAGTTGGCCCTTGATCGGGTGGATGAAGTTGGCCCTTGATCGGGTGTCGTTTATAATAAATATTATGCAGTTAGCTCCAGGATTGGATGCTATTTATGATAGATGATTTTCTGCTGGCTCCAGGATGGGTACCAGTTAGGATGAATTTTCGTTTCCCGTTGCCAAATTGTCGTTGAAGATGGTTGATGGTGGGGGAAGGGTTCACACGCACACACACCAAATGACAACACGAAATTTTTGATTTAACAATTATTAATTAACACGTAATTGGTTTAATTCTTCTTTAAAATGATACAGTAATAATATGAATAACGATAAAAATGTATAACAGGTAACAAGTTGAAGAAACGTAAAAAATATTTTAATTTAGATAAAAAAACTGGGTCATTAATTAACCAGAAAAAAATATGAATACATAAGGGTTATGTAATAAAAAAAAAATATAATAATATTGACAAGGGCTGTCGAATTAATTTTGCAGGACGCAAAAATATTGTGAATAACCAATGCAACTGTTCAGGACGAGAGTCACAAAGCAATTTTTTTGTGCTCGTGTCGTTCGCATGAGGCGACGGAAATTTTTTACAAAAGTCGTTAAAAATACGTTAGAAAAATTTTAGAGAAAATAAAACGAATTTTCTACTTGAGAAAAATAAATAAATTAGATAAAATAAAAAAATAAAAAATAATATTGGGAAATTAGAATTGGAAATAAAATTAAATTAAAATAATTAATTTGCCGGTTACACTAGTACTTTTTGGTCGATTTTGTTCAAAAAAGCTTCGTGTCACGTCCCATGGGGGTGCCTAACTTAAATATAAAATTTCAACTTCCTAGCTCTTTTCGTTCTTGAGATATTTTGTTCACAGACACACAGACAGACACACAGCACACACACACACACACAGACAGACCATGTCGCGAAAACCACTTTTTTGGATTCAGGGGACCTCAAAACGTGAAGATCCATCAAAATCTCGACATCGAATTTTTGACATGAATCCAATACTTTCTCTCTATATATATATTACATATATACATAGGTAAGAGAAAGTAAAAACATATAGATAGGTAAGAGAAAGTAATAGGCAATTATATAGCTGTGATATAATACTAATAGGAGAGTATCATCAAATGAGAAATGCGGCTATAGTTTTTTCTTTAGGGAGCGTACAAGTATTACGTAACGCAATTTTTGAAGATTTTTGACCCCCCCCCTCCCTTCCATGTAACGCGCCGTAACATTTTTCTGGACCCCTCCCCCCTCCCCTAGACGTTACGTAACGCTCAAGTGGCCATTTTTATCTAAAAGTCACAATTTTGTTGCGAAAAGTACCGGAAAGTCGCTAAAATACCTGTTACGTAACGCGTTGTTCAACACACCCTCCCCCCTTGTAACGGATGGTAACGTTTTACGAGACCCCTCTCCCCCCAAATTGCGTTACGTAATACTTGTACGCTCCCTTATATACGAGTAATTAATTCTGCTGTAATCTATTCAGCTGACAAGGAACCGAAACGTCAGCTCTGCAAATTGAATAAATAAAGGGTTCAGTGGAATATAGTCATAAGCCACAATAGATTTGTTTCAAGATATTGATAATTAAAGATTCAAATTTGTAAATCATTAATTTTCATTATAAGAAAAAACATTCACTCTTTTAGCGTTTACCTTCGTTCTGGGCCGCAGACAGACTTGACGGGCCCCGGGGCTACTTACTAATACGGGCCCCCTCCCCCCAAAAAACTTATTAAAATTTATTTAAATAAAGTTAATTAAAATTTTTTCAAAATTTCCTAACCAAAGAGTTACAATATTTTATCGAGGCCGGACAGAGGATTTCCGGGGGAATCTGGGGGTATGGAAAATTTTTGAAAATTAGCCCTTGAAATCTGCGTTTTTAGCTATCCTGAGTCGTGAAAAAGATCAAACTTGATTTGAGCTTAAAGGCCCGGGCCCCCTGAGGTAAAAATTTCAAGAAAATGATTTTTTTTAATTGAAATTTTAAGATTTGAGCTTAAAGGGCCCGGGCCCCTGAGGTAAAAAATTTCAAGAAAATGATTTTTTTTAATTGAAATTTTAACCATGAAAATTATTTTTTATTAGAATTTTAAGGTGGGAGCGCAATGGGCCCGGGCCCCTTCGGAGGGCCCGGGCCCCGGGGATATAGCCCCCCCTGCCCCCCCCTGTCTGCGCCCCTGCCTTCGTTAAACGAAAGTTATGTGATGTGCTATCCCAGCAGAGGAAATATCTTGCATTCAGTCATATGTGGCGTTTCTAATCTCAGAGCTGAATTCTTTTGTAAAATAAATTAATATAATGGGAGGATTTGTGGTGTATTAGCAACCAAGGTGACAAATAAAAGATTATTGATTTCTCGACGTTTCGAGTGCCGATCGCTCTCACCATCAGGACAAAATAGGTGTTAGAGTGACAGATTATTTGAAAACTCTCCCAAATAAAGACTTGTACACTACCATGTCAACGAGCACCTATTTTGAAAAATTAAATTAAATGAGAATGTGGAATATGGGCAGCCAAGGTGAAAAAATAAAATAAAAGTCCATTTTTTGTCGACGTTTCGAGTGCAGATCACACTCTTAATCAAGACAAAAATTGATGTCAGCTAACCTGACAATTTGACATCAATTTTTCTTCTGATAAAGAGTGTAATCTGCACTCGAAACGTCGACAAAAAAATGGACTTTTATTTTATTTTTTCGCCTTGGCTGCCCATAAACCACATTCTAATATATTTTATTGTAATATCCAACAATCAAGAATCAACTAGTTAAATAAATATATCTTGATTAAGGAGGGGCCAACAAATTTAACCGTAGGCTCTAGTTGAAACATCATGTAATATACGTAGATATATGAAAATTGAAAAACCTAGTGTTTTTTTTTTTTTTTTTATTTCTTAAGGGGGAACGGGAGTGAAGGTGTTATCAAAATTATCAAGTAATTCAAAAATTTGCCCAGAGATGTCAACATGGTAGCTAACAATATTTCATGCATTTGGTTGATTTTCATTGATCTTTTAATAATAAATACTTTATAAATGTTATTATATATTATGTATCTTTTATAGAAGCATAAAAATATATAAATATAGACCAGATATAGGCTAATACTATATCGTCTGTTAGACTAGCCTGCCATCTATTGCAAGAATGCTGAACTAATTTGACAGATGAATTTTAAATAAATCATCTAAGCTTATTTTAAAAATTTCTTAATTAATATGTGATTAATAATAACAATAAATTTATTTTTAAATTTAAAAAAAAATTAAAGATTATTGGGACAGATTGTTTTTTTGTGTTTGCTTGATAACAAAAAAATTAATTACGATAATTTTTTAATAAGTCATTAAAAAAATTATAGCTCGATGTCCCAATAATCTCTTATGAATTTAATTCATTTAAAAAAAAAACCGCATTGAAAAATTCCTTATAATAGTCTAGTTTTTTTTAAAGTACGTTTAGACGTCGCTCCTGAACCCCTTAAACTTGTTTATCCATTAATAATTGAAAGTAATCTAGCTAGAAGAGATATATTAGTAATTGTATTCGTGGGCATTTCCTGATGATAATTAACAACCCAACAATAACGAATAACAAGTGTTTTAATTTCCTTTAGATGAGTGACGTCATTTCAGGATTTTTTTTTAATAATAAATTTGATTTAATTGACTCGCTCTCTCTGATTGGCTTGTGAGGATATTGATATACGCATATATGTGAGAGAGAGAGAGAGAGATCTCTGCTTCATTGTACAAAAGACCCGCCCCTCTCTCAAACCCCAAAAGAGTCTCTCTTATCTCTTGACAATTTCCCCAAGCTCTATTCGAAAATAGTTTATGTAATTTCCTTCGTGTGTGCAGCAGCAGCAGCAGCAAAGAGACCAGTCAGTCCTCTCCCTCATCCTCTCGTTCACGATCCCGAAGGAAGCGACACCCCCCTACCATTTTGCGTGCCTTGCATGTACAATAGTCCCCTCCACCCCACCCCCTCTTCTTTGGTCTAAAAAGAGAGAGGGGATGTGCAACTGAAAATTCTCTCTCTGTGTTGGTTGACTATCTTTCATTTACGCCAGAGAATTTCTTATTCCAATTTCCTGGCCAAAAGCAGCGGTGGTGGTGGTGTGAATGTCACAAAACCCAAAAGTGTGTGGGGAGTGAGCGGTTACAACAATATACGAACCCCTCTCTCTCTCTATCAATTTCTATAGAATAATATTATTATATATTATACACAACGTTGTTGTAATATTATTCCAACTTTTCGATCAACTTTTTACTTTTTTTTTTTTATATATCAATCGATTGAAGATGTTAAAAAAAATTCTCTTGCTTTTAATCAACGTAGGCTTTAATTATGGAATTAGAGATGATTTAACAAGTTTCACAAGATTTGGTCCAGACAGGCGTAGCCAGAAACTTTTGATGGGGGTGTTCAGGATGATTTCTCCCCCCCCCCCCCCCCCCGACTAATAGGGCAGTATATGGCGTCTGATGAAATATATGGCTAGTCACTCCGCCCCCCCCCCCCGGACTGGCTCGGGCCCGCCCTTTCTTAATTGAATGCCTCAATTTTTCATTCAACTCGTTTCAGGCTTTAAGAAAAATAAATTCAAATTACAAAATATTTATTTCTCTTTTAATTTACACTTGAGTTTACATATGTTTTCTGAGGGGGCTCGCTGGTGTAGTGAGCTAGGGTGTCAGCTTCTATAAAGAAGATCCCTGTTCAAATCCTTGGCGTGCGGGATTATTCATTAAATAAAAATATTTATTTAATGTAAACAAATCCTCAAGCAAGCCCTGGATTGGAATATTGGATCTCACCACAATAGCCCACAGGCAACTCTACGAGGAGAGGGAGTTGCTGTGACATCCCGTCCTGTGGAAGGGACTTAAAGAAGGTTCCCTCTCAGTGATGCATTCTTCGAAAGGAGTAGGCTACACGCCGGTGCTGAGGGAGTCCCTCCTCAACTAGGACATCCTCCATAGCATAGAAGAGGTTGGATATAAGGAGCCGGTTGGAACCAGAAATAAGGATTAGTTCACTAGCTAGAGATGAAAGCAGGAGGAGGAGCTAGAGATAGGAAATGATGTAACTTCACGGGGTGCCGGTAGATGGCTACAAGGCCGGTTGGGTTTGAGATGTATGTCTCCGTGCACGAAAACACCTCGGACAAATAAACGGGGATCCCGATAGGAATTTCAAATAAATAAATAAATAAATAAAAGCACAATGTTTTTAGGCTCTTTTTGAAGACGTTACAATATATTACATTACGAAAACATCTAAGGGAGCGTACAAGTATTACGTAACGCAATTTGGGGGGAGGAGGGTCTCGCAAAACGTTACCATTTCGTTACAAGGGGGGAGGGGGGTTGAACAACGCGTTACGTAACTGGTATTTTAGCGATTTTCCGATACTTTGCGCAACATAATTGTGGCTTTGAGATAAAAATGGCCACTTGAGCGTTACGTAACGTCTAGGTGGGGGGGGGGGTCCAGAAAAATGTTACGGCGCGTTACATGGGGGAGGGGACAAAAATCTTCAAAAATTGCGTTACGTAATACTTGTACGCTCCCTAATTCAAAAGTTAAAAAAATTATCGCAGAAATGAATTTTTTTTCATATTTTGTCAAACTTCAGGGTCTATGCACGACCGGAAGATGTCAACCGATTTTGATATTCTTTTTTTCCTTTTTTTTTTGACTATATAATATAATATATATATTTCGCAACTTTCCCGCGCTATTACAACTTAAAAATAAAATATGGGGATTGACTTCCCCGAGACTTTCTCGTATATTCTTTTCGAATTACGTCTGGGTGTGTGTGTAAACATTTGTTTCACAAATTCATTTGTTTATATTTACCCTTTTTTTAATGACACCTGTATGATTTTGTTTTGATTTTTTTATCAAAATTAACGAATATTTTCTATTTCTTCTTTGATTATTTCAAAAACTATTCAGTTTTCGAAAAAATGTCAAAGAATAAAAACTTTTTAAAATAGAGTATTTTATCATAATATAACAAAAAAATTGAAAATTTCAAAATTTTTGAAAAAACTTTCTAAGTAAAGTGCTACTTCCAAGTGACGTATTTACTCCAAAAGTTGATAGAAATCTACAATTTTAGTGTAAGAAGCATATACCAAATTTTATCGATCTAGCTGCTTTGGTTTTTAAGCAATCGTGTTTACACACACACACACACACACACACACACACACACACACACACACACACACACACACACACACACACACACACACACACACACACAGACATAATGCCAAAAATGTTTTTTTTGGACTCAGAGAGGTCTAAAACGTGGAGAAACATCAAAATCTCGAAGTCGAATTTTTTTACGATTACATAACTTTCTCTATACGAGAAAGTAAAAAGTAGGAAAGAATTTACAGTAGTAAATTCAAAGGGACGCTCTCACTGTGGATTTTCTGGACATTAAACATTTTAATAGAGGTTATTTCTCCATATTTAAGAAAAACCAGTGCCTGCTTGAGGATTTCTTTGCATTCATAGAATATACAAATTCAAAGAATACATGAATATTTCTCTATAAATTTCCTATGGGAGAAATCGTAACTTTAAGAATTAGTAACTTAAAAATTGGAAGTGCTAGGGACCAAAACGTATTTTTTCCTGAACCAGTTTTTTTATTCTGAATACTAATATGTAATTATTATTTTCCTACGACCTTTAGTTCAGGCCGTACTTTTTATGCGTACAGACGGACAGACAGATTCCCCCTTAGTACTACGTACAGTGAGAGCTAAAAATGAGTTTTTTCGGCCCACCCAGGTCTCAGGACCTCCCCCTACTTTATAAATTTTTTTTTTATTATCTCCCTCTCTGCTTATAAAATTGTTCTAATCAATAAACATTTCTAAAAAAAATTTTGATATCTTTTAGCCATTATTGATGTGTTGTTATCAAATTTTTCATTATTTAAAAGACGAAGAGGTGACGTTATTTTATTTATTTTTTTTTAGATGGGTTGGTTGCTTGTCTTTTTTGTATGTGTGTGTGTGTGTGTGTATCGAAATCGAAGTGAGGGTGGCGGAGGTTCATGTATCAAGGTATATATATAAATGTTTGCTTGGCTTGAAAGAGCATCTTGTCAAACTAAACAAAACGACGGGTTATTGGTAAAAAATTGGCAAGTCATTTGGAGGCGAGGGCAAGATCCGCCCTTTGTCCTCCCACCCTTCATCTCTCGCTTATCTAAATCGTTCCCTACTTTTTAGATGGCAAGAGAGAGAGGGAGAGAGTTCAAACCAACCACCAACACTAACACTCTGTCGATCTTTTCGACGAGGTGACTTTTGCTCGGCTTCCTCCCGCGATTGATCAATAAAACGCTAAGAGCTCTCCCTCTTTTCGTTGTGCAGAAGCCCCTCCCCCTCTTACACCCCCTTAGCTTGGTCGAATAATACAAGAAAATGAATTTGAGAAATTAATAAAAAAAAAATCTACACTTTCCTATAAACTACTCGGTTACTGAACTGAATAGTATCTCTCAAATTTGATTGATACAAGTAAATAAACACAAGGTTATTTGTTTTTCAAAATTGATTTAATTAAAATTACTTAACGCGTTTCGACATTGCTGTCAACATCATAAGTCACTAAGATAATGTTTCAACAAGAGCCTACGGTAGAAAGCTTAAATATACTCGGTTACTTTTTGTTTGTATCTCTATAGACTATATTATTAAAAAAAAGTAAAAAAATATTAGCTCATTTTTAAAGGCGGCTACACACGTAACTGCAAGCTTGACAAGCATGCACGTGCAATCTTTTTGTACAAGCAAACTGTAGCGTCTGTAGGGGAATTTTGCGCAAGCATTTTAATCGTGCAAGCCGCTTGAATTTTAATCATGCACAAGCATGGGCGTAACTAGAGAATTTGGCTGGCAGGGGGGGGCATGGGACCAGCTATCCTCCAGGGAGCCTGGAAAGCCCCCATATTTTCTCAATTTTTCTTGGGGCAGGGAGCTTTCTGGGGGGAGGGGCACCCCCCCTAGTTACGCCCATGTTCACAAGCATATTTGCGCTAGCGAAACTCTCGGCCATTTTATAGACGTCTTGACATTTGAGATTTATATTAATTCATTTAAAATTTCAATTTAAATATTAATGTTTATTGTGTCTCTGTTTACCCGACTAGAAATTACTTTGGGATCACCCAGAGTATACATATGGACCTCATTGGGCCCAAGAAGGCATGCCCAAAAGGGAAATCCCTATAAGGGCCCAATCAGGAAATTCTCAGGAAAAATAAAATAACTTATAGTCAGTTTCTCCCACCATTTGGGTTCTGTGTGGTTAAAATTTCTATAGAAATAGTCGGGTTAAAGCAAGAGAGTTATTTCTTGTTATCTTCGGTAAAATAATCTTTTTTTTTTTAGGTTAATTTTCGGTATGAGCAGCTTCTAGCACAAGCATGCTTGTGTCATGTGATGCCGAAGGGAATTTTTGCATGCTTATACAAAAAGATTGCACATGCATGCTTGTCAAGTATGCAGTTACGTGTGTAACAGCCTTAAGACGATGCCAGCTCGTCTCTTCTTCGTCTGAAAAATATTTCTGATTGGGGAATTTATTCCCTTATGAAGGTTTTTTTCTAACATTTCTTGTTTGCCTGCTATAAAGACTTTCAGTGAAATGAGTTAAATACAGTTGAAGATAACAATATCAAAGAGTGGAAATATTTTTTTTTTTTTTTTGGCTACTGTGGCTTAAAAAATTCATTACAGGGGAATCTCGATTATTCGTATTTCCCGCTAATTGGTACAAACCTGGCGGTCCCGCAGAGAGAATCCCGCTAAACAATATGTCTCTACGTATTATTTTTATGCTCAACGTCACTATAATTCGTATTTGCAGCTTAAACAGCTCGTTAATTCGTACTGTTTTCAAGACGGGCAAGGAGAGAGAAATTCTTCTCGTTCTCTCGTAATTTTTTCACTCAAAGGCAATGAGAAGAGGGGAGTAGGAAATTTGGCTTCTACATTTTATTTTCTTTCCTTTCTACAATTCAGTCTTCGAATTAATACGTTTTTTTAATTTTATACATTCGAAGGTAGATTAGCACTTTGCATTGCTCAACAACAAAGATGGCTGCACATGTATCCCTTTATTTTATATCTATAATTAATTAAACACAAATTATGAACGAAACCTCAAAGTGGAAAGATATAACACGAATAAAAATAATTAATTCCTTGTATGTGTTTATTATTTTTTAACCTCAAATGGAATGTCCATTTGTTTTAAATAATTCACTCACACTCTAAGATTGAAATGTGCCCTGATTTATTATTACTATAGATTGATTGACATTTATACTTGTTAGAGTGTGTATTTCTTTTAATCATTTAAAAGAGAAATCAAGAAAAAGAAAAAGAATAAGAATTACCTAATCGAATGTACTACGAGTTAATAAATACATATTGAATATTAATCTTATACTACTTTTTAAGTTTTTACGATTTTCTCAAAACCAGTTCTAACGATTTTGATTAAAATTCATAAAATAATTATTTTTCAGGTGCTCTTTAAAATATATATTCTTTTTAATCATGTGGTTGGGAGCCACTGTCGAGAATCCCGTGGCCTTCGGGATGGAAAAGTCGACTGTGACTTTAGTCAAGAATCGATCTTGTACTGAAAATAATCGACTTTTAGAATCGAGTTGAAACTCTTCCAAGTCGATTAGAATCGATTCTCACTGAACGACTTCGACTTTTTTCTTCCAATAGTTAGTATCCGATGGTAATATAGTTTGTAACGATTTCATTGATTGACTTTCATCTTTCTTTTAACACCTACACATAACACACCAATCAACACGCTTTCTAAGATCGGTTAGTGAACATATGTGCCATTCTTAATTCCTCAATTTTAATGTTTTATTTTTGATACTCAAATTTCATATTTTATTTTTATGTTCGGTGCCATATCACGTGCAATTCCTAGATAAAATATTCTCTTATAAAAATATTGAAAACAATATTTGTGTGTGTTGTATTTAATAAAATGTTTAAATACTTAATTATAATAACCAAATGGCTTAATTAAGAATGCCTGAACACCCAATAGAAATATTTTCAAATAACGGTTATCGTAAAATGACCTGATTTGCCGAAAAGACTGTGTGTGTGAATGGGAAAAAAAGTGTGAGTGTTAAAAAAAAAACTAAACTCACATATTTGATAAATATAATTTTATATAATCAAACTGAAAAATACGATTGACAAATAAATATGAAATAAAAAAGTGTGAACAGATTTATGCTGAGGAACTTTGACAGATGAAACAATTTAATCTATCCCTACCAGATGGCTTAAATAGAAATGCCTGAACTCCAAATAGCCTATATATATTCTTAAATGGCCTAAGTTGCCGAAAAGACTGTATGAATGTGTGGGGGAGTGTGAGTGTGAATGAGAAAAAAGTGTGAATGTTAAAAAAAAAAAAAAAAATCTATCCCTATTTGTTCTATTAATTATTATTTGAGGCAATTTTAAGCAATAAAAAGATTCTAAATAATAAATTTCTACTTTTATTGTAATTTGAAATTAATCCTTGTGGACGAAAACAAAGGTAATGCTTAAAATTTTAGGAAAATCTTGAAAATTCTCAAAGTTCAAAGGCAATGGAAAATTACCTCTATGGATAAGGACATAGGCGCCGGAACTGGGGGGGCAGGGGGCGATACCCCCCCCCCTGGCATCCTACAGGGGGGGCAGAGGGGGGCAAAATTTCTTCTTTTTATTTCATTTATTATTAAAAATGATACATTTTTACTTTTGAAAAATATAATCTTCTAAATTAAAAGAGTAAGAAATTCATTTTTTTCCAAATATTTTCCAAAAATTTTTTGAAAAATCACTACCAAATTTTTTAAAATTTTAATTTTATTAAAATTGTGATTTTATTTAAAATTTTTAAAGTTAAATTTTTTTGCCCCCCTGATTCAAATTCGTTCCGGCGCCCCTGGATAAGGACCATCCTGATATGCACATAAAATAAGAGAAAGTAAAAATTAATTGAAATTTTTTTTAAATATTTATTTTGCAATAAACGATTATATTATTTAATTTTTATGAAGGTAGGGAAATGTTCACTCCACTGAAGATGGATAGCGAAATATTTGCATAATAAATTATTTTAGTGTGGAAAGCAACCGATGGTGTATTTTTCTGCGAAAACCTTATAAATTAATTGATTTGGATACAAATCAATTGGAATAAATAGGGACCGGGTCTAAATGGCCTCGATGCCGAAAAAGACCATAAATAAATTTAAAAAAAATGCAAAATTAAAAAAAAAACATATTATATTAAATAATTTAAAAAAAGTCGGTCATATAAAAGTCGCTTTTTCAAAAAAAGTCTCTGACAGGCAAAAAAGCGCAAAAAAAAGTCGCAAAAGTTGTTTTTGAAAATCTCAAAAAACGTTTCTTTGTGTGAGATCAGTGAAGAAAATCTGGAAAAGTCTCAAAATTGACAAAAGTCGAAAGAATTTTTTCTTCTCTCTAATTATAAGTAATAATTTTTATATTTCATTAAACGTCCGCGGCCCAGTTCCAATCAGCCCGCGGCCCACGGGTTGGGAACCGCTGTTCTATACAAAGCTTGCTAGAAGTTTTCCTTCTTTAAAGTTTTTATAATCACCACCACTTCAAGTCATTTCAAAATTTCCAATTCATCTCCAAAACATTTTTCTCTACTCTTTGAAAATGGCTTTTACAGAGATTAATTAAATAACACCCTCTCTGTTTGGGATTGATTAAAAAAAAAAAATAAGAATTTCTTTTTCTTTTCATTTTCCCTTTGAATGATTTCTCTCTTCCTGAGTTATCATCATTGTCATCGTGTGCGTCGTTGTCTTTACTTGAACCAAAAAGTGGCGAATTGGCCGTCAACCGTTGACTTCCTTGAAAGGCGACGTGCTTTTTTTAATTAACTCTCTCTCTCTCTTTTTCTTTCCCTGCCATCGATTCTCTTCTTCATTTTGACTAACGACACGTTAATTATGTCGTCGCTTCTTCTCAGTTGTATTTGTGATTTACTCCCGTCCCGTTCGTTCATTGAAAATCAATCGACTTTCAAGAAGGATTCTTTTTAATTAAAAAAAGACAAATTTATCAAGAGATAGGTATATACAGTGGCGTAGCTAGAGTTGGCTCCGTCTTTTATTTCTCTTCATTTTTTGCTTGCAATTTGTCTAAGGAAATGATTTAAAAAAAAGAAAATAAGTCTATTTCGCCTGCGTATATTATTTGAATCATCTCCGGGCTTACTTAATTGTTTAACTTCAATTAGGATAACCCCCCCCTCCCCAGGAGTTTAGAGATAATGATAAATAACCTCAAAGTCAAAGAGGGATGTGTTCGGATCTCAGGCAATCCGATGAATAAATATTTATTTTAATCATTTTATTTTTTTTTTTTATAAAAAAAAAACGGACTTTTTTCCCATTCATTCTATTCACATATTCCTATGTCCGCCTCTTTGTATCTTGCAGGAATATTGTGAGTATTGCAGGATAAAAAAAACTTGTTCATAGAGGGATTTGAACACGAGCTTTTTGCATTTCCAATATCTTGATACCAATATCCGACTCCTTTACTGACTCGTACTTTTTGCTTTACTTAAAAATTTTTTTTTTAATTTTTACTTTCTCTTACCTATGTATATATGTAATATATATATAGAGAGAAAGTATTGGATTCATGTCAAAATTCGATGTCGAGATTTTGATGGATCTTCACGTTTTGAGGTCCCCTGAATCCAAAAAAGTGGTTTTCGCGACATGGTCTGTCTGTGTGTGTGTGGGTGTGTGGGGTGTGTGTGGGTGGGTGTGTCTGTGTTCAATTTTAAGCATGAAGGAATTGAGCTAGGAGGTTGAAATTTTATATTTAAGTTAAATACCTCCAGGGACCGGAAAAATAAGCTTTTAATCAAAATCGGCCAAGGCGAGCCTACTAGTACTTTACTGATGTACTTTTTCAGTTTTTTTCGATTTTCTCAAAATTCGCTCTAACGATTTTGATTAAAATTCAAAAATCAATTATTTTTTAGATGCTCTTTCAAATGTATATTCTCGTTTTGCCTTCAAAATTGTTTGAAGCACACTTTACTCTTGTGCTTCATGGGAAAGATAGGAGAAATGTTTGCCATGGTAACAAAATATAAATATTTTCCCATGTTTATAATTTTGACATCTTAAATTGCCCTCGGGGCATGGCGTAGAGGTTAGCGTGCTAACCTCATATACCAAACGTCGCGGGTTCGGACCCCAGGCAGTCCGATGATTTTATTTAAGCCAATTGGATACCAAATGGCTTAAATAAGAATGCCTGGACCCCATATATATATAATAATCAATAACGGATATCGTTTAAAGTCTTAAATGGCCTGAGTTGCCGAAAAGACTGTGTGTGAGTGTGAGTGTGAATGAGAAAAAAGTGTGAATGTTTTTTTATAAAAAAAAAAAGACATCTTAAATTTCTAATATATTGGCGGAAACTAAATATATTTCGACACAAAAAATCTGGTGCGACAGTCACACCAGATTTTTTAAATTTTTTTTCAATTTTTTTTTTAATTTTTAAAAATTTTAAACACAAAAGAAATTATATATAGGCTAATCCAATGAAAACAAAAAACTTTAATGTTAATTTTCTCAAAACTCGGTAGCTGGCTCTTGACACACTAATGCGTAACAGGGCAATTGGCTTTAATACAATAATAAAGAAAATTAAAATTTTTTTGGGGGGGGGGTGGGAGTGGGGAAGAAAATTTTATACTAAAAATAGGCCTATCAATAAAATTTAATTTCCAAAAAAAATATTTTTCTCGGGGGGGGGGGGGGTTGGTAATTATCCCCTCTCTTGTATCCGCCCCTGATGAATTCATCCAAATAAATTCACATTCCTGAGGCGGGGGCGTGGGTGCCTTCCCATTCGACCTACAAAGGGAGCCTACAAGTATTACGTAACGCAATTTTTGATCCCTCCTCCCCCCATGTAACGCGCCGTAACATTTTTCTGCCCCCCTAGAAGTTACGTAACGCTTAAGTGGCCATTTTTATCTAACATTAAAAGTACCGGAAAGTCGCTAAAATACCAGTTACGTAATTTCCACCACCCCCCCCCCCCCTCCCCCCCTTGTAACGCATGGTAACGTTTTACGAGACCCCCCCCCCCCCCCTCCCAAATTGCGTTACGTAATACTTGTACGCTCCCAAAGAACAAATCACTATTTATTAAATTAAAAATTTTCCGAGCATTCTTTAATGTTTCCGCTTTTTATCTTTAATGTTATGTATAGAGGAAGAGAGGGAGTTAATAAATAAATAAATTTAACCCCCCCCCCATTATCACTTGTGTCCATTTTCCTCCCCCTTATTTTTTTTTACTCGTCTCACCACCCTCACACACACACGCACATTAGAAAAGAGCAAGTAGCAGATAGGTAATAGAAGCAACGACTCACTCGCCTCTGCTTTTATGGAAAGCACCATTAGCCCCCGTCTGCCGGCTTGTACACATTTATTTCTTAATAACATCTCTCTCTCTCTCTCTTTGGTCATTTAAACACATTTTCACCTATGTTTGATCATCAAGTTACATTGACTTGATAGAGAGAGATAATAAAAATAAAAAAAGAGAGAGTTTATTAACATTTTTTTTTTTAATGTTTATCCTCTCATATTTAGATGTCGCAATACTGAAAACAAATTTGATTTCATCTTCTGAATGGCAATTCAAATAATTTTTTTTTTTAAAGCCAATATATAAATAGACCCTGTTATGCAAATGTGTGTCAAAGACCAGACATCGAGTTTTGAAAAAAATTAACATTAAAGTTTTTTGTTTTCATTGGATCATATATAATTTTTTATTTTGATTTTTGAAGGTTTACTTTTGATAAAATTGTTCGTATAAGAAACTAGAAAATTTTGGGCATATTTGAGCGATTTACAATTCTGTATGCCCAAATGAAGGGGAAACAACTCTGAACATTTTGGTTACCTGAGCTCAAAGCTCCTCTCTCGATCAGATCAGGCATAGGTTCGTATCCCGTCCCAAACGAAAAATTTCAATTAAATGAACGGCGACTAAACGTA
>JAKCPI010020931.1:0-20224 GCA_023213315.1 Euborellia annulipes
TTTCCTATGAGGGATTTGTATGTTAATTTCGATTCCAAAGGGGGTCCCCTTTTAGAACTTTTTAGGCATTTAAATTTTTTTTTTCCAATTCTTATGAAATTTTGTATTTATTTACGATTCTATATTGTGTATAAAATGTCCAAATATGAGATTAAAATTTTGAAAAATAACCATAGTTTATTTGAAGCAGTCAACATTTAAAATGCAAGTTTGAAACTAAGGTGCTATCGGAAACTAAATATATCTCGACACAAAAAATCTGGTGTGACCAGCACAGTGCGCAACTTTCTCTTACCGAAGGGTAAGAGAAAGTTGTGTGCTATGCGCCAGTCCACCAGATTTTATAATATTGTGAATTTCTTCTCGGGGCGATCGCTCCCTCGCCCCACCCCTTTAATCCGCCCGGCGATCCCCCCCCCGAGAAGAAATTCAAAAAGTTATAAAAACTAGTTATCTAAAGAAGTTATGATTTTTCGCTCTTTAATTTCAATTGAATTTGTTACCAATCAATTTAAATAAATAGGAAAGGGGTCTAAATGGCCATAGATGCCGACAAAGTCCTTAAATAAAAAAAAAATTTTAAAAAAACGCCCTCCCCCCCCGTCGACAAAATTGCATTAATCCGCCCCTGATTTGACAGCTGATTATGTTGATCTTGTATAGTGTTCAGTTGTATTTTATTTATAATATTACAATGAGTAATGCAAATCAGTTCACACACTGGACGATTTGCGAAAAAAATATCGCAAATTGAAAAAAAAAATGTAAGTGAAAGCGAATTATTTTATGCGACGTTGCCGAACTGGTGTGAGTCACATGAATTAGTTATTTTTTAAATATGACCGACTGTCATTTTAGGGAATTTTTTAACTTTCATGTTAAAATATCTTTTTTTTTTTTTTTAAACATTCACACTTTTTTCTCACTCACACTCACACACACATTCACACTGTCTTTTCGGCAACTCAGGCCATTTAAGACATTTGCGATAACCGTTATTGATTTAATATACATATATGGGGTCCAGGCATTCTTATTTAAGCCATTTGGTATCCAATTGGCTTAAATAAAATCATCGGGTGGCCTGGGGTTCGAACCCGCGTGGTTGAGTATACGAGGTTAGCACGCTAGCCTCTACACCAAGCCCCGAGGGCTTAAAATATCTTTAAAAGCCTTCTTCAGAAAATTTTGATTTTATTTTTAACGTATTCCTCGGAAGTGTATTGATGAAATGTAAGTTTTTTGTTTTTATATCTATTGGATTGGCTCCATAATTCGATAGTGTGTGTTTCGTCGACATTCTCCATAGACTACATGTTAAATTTCAATTTTTTAAAAATAACCCTGTGTCTGCTTCAAAATTTTATTTTATACGTATTTGATAGAGATTAAATAACATTTAAAAATTAGCTTTTAATCTAATAAAGTGATTTAATTAATTATCGTCGACGTTTCTAAATCACATCGATCCCATCTTCAGGATCGACGGTCATCAAAAAATTTTATTTGGTTTTAATTATTGTTAAAAGTGCTTCAATGTCCGAACAACCTTAAATAAAACAAGGATAAAAATGTCGATTTTCAATTTAAGGTACAACATAATCTCGATATGATTGGTTGGATATTAATTCAAAATTTTGTTTTTATAAGAATTTCCAATAAAATAGAGAGAGAAAAACTGAAATAAAAAGATTAAATTTAAAATTTCAGAAATTTGGCGTTAATAAAAAAATTTCGACATTTCTGCCTTTGTTTTATTTAAATTGTAATTATTTATTAAAATGATATGGATTTGTCTTAAATTTACTTAGAAATGTTAAAAGATATTTTCATATGAAATGTTTCTTAAATTAGAGTATCATTAAGATTGATTAGAACAGGTCTTTTCAAGAAGATACAGTGTTACGTTTTTTTTTTTTTTGTCGCGTAATGTATTTTTTTTTTTTTTTTTTTTTTTTTTTTTGGAATGGGTGCATAAGGTCCGAAGACCTATAATGACCAATAGTCACATGCAGCCAGGAAGAAAATAAAAACAAAAGGAAAAGCATAAAGGGGAAACTCAACTGCGGGAACTGAGAAGATGCCTGTTGAGGTTAGACTTGAAAGTCTGAAGATTGTAGGTTTTGGGGAAGATAGACGCAGGGAGCTTGTTCCAATCACGGGAGGTCATGGGGACAAAGGAAGAATGAAATTGTTTTGTTCTGTTAGTCGTGATCTGAACAGCATAGGGATGCTGGGAAGATGCCTCTCTTGTGTTCCGTGAATATGTTGCATTGGGTGGGATAATTGATTTTAATTCGGCAGAGCATTGACCATGGTAATACCTGTAGAAGAGAGATAGTGCAGATACTCTTCTTCTATGATCTAGTGACTGTAGGGATGCAGTAAGGGTAAGGGTATTATATGTTATACCCATTTTTGAAATATTTTTCAAAAGTCTCTCTAGAGAATAGTCAATTATTCGAACAACTTAATTAAATAAGGCACAACAAAATGAATATAATTGCCTGCCCCAACTATTTTATGAAGCGGTGGACTATTCATCTAAGGGGGGATGTGGGTGGAGTGACTTCGCGTCCTCATGGAATTCCGTTCCCGTTGAAATTAGTTTAGTTTCGACCAAAAACGTGTGGGATGAATTAATCAAGTCGGAGAAAAATCTCCCCCTTCTCCCACCCCGTTTTTTTGATGTCATTTCATTTTAAAGAGAAAATCAAATTCAAAATTTCATTAACTTAATAGAAATTTATTAGATTATCTCATGGCAATCATTTTTTTTTTAAATAATAATGAATTAATTTAATGAAAAGAACTTTCTGAGAAGAATTAAATTTTGGTGAATTATTTAATATATGTAAAAAATGGAGCCAAGTTCGGCACAAGGGTCGGTTCCGACAACAATCATGTTTTTAACACTTGCTGTAATGATGGTGGCTAACTTCATAGAAATGATTGTAATAATATGATGCTGACTTCATTGCATTTAAAAAACTACTAAGGCAGGTGTCCCTTAGAATTTAGTTCGCTTGAATTTGAGCAAGTGCACAGTACTTGAAAACAACTGCAGAATAAACAGCCGAAACGTTGTACAGTATTTATATTTTTAATAAATAATTAATACAAAATGTAGTCTATAATTAAAAACTTCTATAATAACAACTAAACGCCAGCCCTCGGGGCTTGGTGTAGGGGTTAGCGTGCTAACCTCGTATACCAAAAGTCGCGGGTTCGGACCCCAGGCAGTCCGATGATTTTATTTAAGCCATTTGGATATCAAATGGCTTAAATAAGAATGCCTACACCTCCAGTAGATATATTAAAACATACAGAGTATCGTTTAAAGTCTTAAATGGCCTAAGATGCCGAAAAGAATGTGAATGAGAAAAAGTGTGAGTGTTTAAGAAAAACAATTTTTGTGCCCTCGGGCTTGGTGTAGTAGCTAGCCTGTTAGTCTTCTATACCAAGGGTCGCGGGTTTGGATCCCAGGCAATGCGAGGATTTTATTTAAGCCATTTGGATACAAAAAAAAACAACTCTTTTTGCAATCATTTGAATAAACCCTTAATTGGATTTTATGGTTGGGGATGGAGTGAGTTGATATACGGGGGTAAACAATCATAGAAATGGATTTTTCTTGAGATCTTTTTATAGAGAGAAATCAAAGATTTTTTTTTTTTTTTTTTTCAATGGATAAACACAGAAAAAGAATCAAATTACATATGTATAACATTTTCTCGTTAAATTTTATTGCCTGCAGGTGTCCCCTAAAACATGTGGAAGCAACGAGAAGAAATCCGGATTACATTTTTTTTTTTTTTTGTATTCTTTACTAAAAAAGGATATTTGTCCTAATTATAAGAAAAAATCAAAAGAGAATTATTTGTATTATAAAAAATTTAAATATTTATGAAGAAAATTTTAATTTTAATCCTTCTAAACATGGGATTTGATTGTTTTAGTTATTTCGCTTTTTTTGTTGTGGAATTAGCTAGCCACTATACCAAGCCCGAGGGTCCGAGCCTACTTATAAATTTCATTGCTTCTCCTAATATATCGACGGAAACTATATATACGTATGTCGACACAAAAAATCTGGTCAGTCACACCAGATAAAATATTTTATTTAGCAACTTTTCGGATTTTCGGCGAGTTTGTTTTCGGAGAAAAAATTTTCGTCGACTTTTGTTTCGGGGAGAAAATTTTCGGCGATTTATACCGCCCCCATGGTAATTTTGTATATTTTACATATAATATCATATGGTATTCGAATAGGGGGGTGGTGCGCTAAAAAGGTATTGTGCCCCGCCACTGTTTCACACCATATTTTTTTTGTCGACATATATTTAGTTCCCGACAGAACGGCCAGATGTAAAAATTTATAGAGGAAGGGGCAGAGGCAGCCAAAAAGTAATTCTGAATGCTAACAACAATTTTCGGGAGACGTTCGGTGCATTTATTAGTGCTCCATCTTCAGTCCTTTAATGTTTTTGTGCTCAGAGTTAGTCTAAAATTGCTTGATATATACATATGTCTTTAATTGGTTACAATTGAACATGTATATTGTCAAACATTGTATGCCAGTTCAACAATATACATGTTCAATTGTAACCAATTAAAGACATATGTATATATCAAGCAATTTTAGACTAACTCTGAGCACAAAAAACAATTAAAGGACTGAAGATGGAGCACTAACAAATGCACCGAAACGTCTCCGGAAAATTGTTGTGCATTCAGAATTATTTCCTTTTGGCTGCCCTCCCTTCCTCTGAATTATCATCACAGCCACCACACCTTAGTAAAAATTTATATGTATGGGAAAATATTTATATTTTGTTACCATGGGAACCATTTCTCCTATCTTTTCTATGGAGTACAAGAGTAAAGTGGGCTTCAGAAGATTCAATGGCAAAATGAGAATATACATTTTAAAGAGCATCTAAAAAATAATTGATTTTTGAATTTTAATCAAAATCATTGGAAATAATTTTGAGAAAATCGAAAAAAACTGAAAAACTACATCAGTAAAGTACTAGTACTCTTTGGCCGATTTTGACCACTTTACTCTTGTACTTCATAGGAAAGATAGGAGAAATGGTTGCCATGGGAACAAAATATATATATTTTTCCATGCTTATAAATTTTACATCTTGAATTCTTATATGTCAGCGGAGACTAAATATATGTCGACATGAAAAATCTGGTGTGACAAGCACAGAACACAACTTTCGATTACCGAAGATAAGAGAAAGTTGTGTGCTGTGCTTGTCACACCAGATTTTTTTTTGTTATTTGGTCTTTCAAATGGTGACGTAGCCCATTGGTATTTATCTCTAATATAAATATGTATTATTTATAAAATTATAGTGTAGTTCTCTACCTAATTATATACCTACTATATATTTTTTTTAGATCAATATCTTGTTTAGAGACATGTTTATATGATAATGAAATGAATACATGTTTAGTTATAAATGATCAATACTAATTTAATCTAAATCTAAATAAGTCAGCCACCAAAGGATTCAACAAGTAGCTACTGTATTTTACTAAATTAGATTTCGAAAAGAAATATTGCTTCAGTTTGAGAGACGGATAGGGATCCATGACAGAATTACCGATTAGAGGCAATCAGGAGAAAAGAAACCTCTGCTTTTTATCACTTTCTACTTGAAATAAAAGAAATGGGTGGGGGTAACTAAATCCAGCCAAGTTCAAAAACAATAAATATTTATATCTAAATAAATTTGAAATTCACTCGGCAACTCTGGTATTTGATAGGAGAAACAAAAAAAAAAAAAAAAAAAAGACGAGGAAAGATCATCTTGGATATTTGGAAGTCAAATGAGAGATCTCTCAAATGGAAAAATAAATAAAAAGAAGAAAAGAAATGTAAAACAAATAACAATCATTTAAATTAAAGAATCAACTTTGCTGGTGGTGACCGAGAACTAAAAAAAGCCCCTTGAGATCCAAATGGCTTAAATAAAATCATCCGATTGCCTGGGATCCGAATCCTCGACCCTTGGTATACAAGGCAGGCCCGAGGGCTGCATTTGGGTTGAGACTTATTATGAGCCAAGGTTCTGGATCTAAAAAATGAGATATATGGGATGGAGTCATCCAAGGAAAAATAAAAAAGTAGAATTTAGATTTCGACGTATCGAGTAGCTATCAAGCCCTTCCTCGGGGCCTGTATCATGATTAGAGCCCGGATGTTAATGCACAATCAAACCTTAAAATATGCATGCATTAATGCACTATAAATGACCAAATATGCACAATGAAAGGGAAAAAAAAAACAGTACAAATATGCTCTATCACAAATTTTACTTTCTCTTACCTATATGGGTTAATATATAGAGAGAATGGATATACACGTTTTGAGGTCCCCTGAATCTAAAAGGTGGTCTTCAGGACATGGTCTGTCTGTCTGTGTTCGATTTTAAGCACAAAGAAATTGAGCTACGAAGTTGAAATTTTATATTTAAATTAGACACCTCCCCTCCCTAAGGCGTGAAAATAAGCTTTTAATCAAAATTCGCCAAAAAGTACTAGTACTTTACTGATATAATTTTTTAGTTTTTTCTCGAAATTCCCTTTACCGATTTCTTTCAAATTTAATTAATTACTATTCGCGGTATAGAAAACGAATTACGCAAGATCATTTCTTTGGGAACCCTTGAGTACTAGTACTGATGTACTTTTTTCACTTTTCTCTTAATTCGCTTTAACGATTTCTTTCAAAAATTTTTTTTTAATTTTTTAAATTATTTCCTTTTTGAGGTATACAAAACAAAGTACGATTGATCTCGTCTTAGGTAAACCTCGGGTACTATTTCCTTTGACAATATCTTTCAAATTTAAAACGTATTCAATACTATTTCCCGTAAATAAAACAAATTACACTAGGACTCGTCTTTGGGAAACCTCGAATAAAGTACTTTACTGATATACTTTTTTAGTTTTTTTCCATTTTTCTCGGAATTCCCTTTACCGATTTCTTTCAAATTTTAAATATTTATTATTTGTGATATAGAAATCAAATTACAATTGATCTCGTCTTTGGGAAACCAGGCGTACTAGTACTTTACTGATGTACAGTGAGGGTCAATATTAAATCCCACCCATGCTTTTTCTTGTGATTATTTATTATTGTTTTTATAAAGGAAATGAAAATCTTTATTGGAAATTTTCTAGGTTTGAACCATGAAAGTTTTCATTAAAAAATTTTTAATATATTTTTTAAAAACTATGAAATAATCACAAGTAGAAAACGCATGGGTGGGACTTGATATTGTCCCTCACTGAACCTTTTTAATTTTTCCCAATTTTCTTGAAATTTACTCTGATTTATTTCATATTTTAAGTAACAATATGAAATTATGCTAGGTCTCAATACAATGTGATGAAGTCTTTGGGACTAGTAATTTACTGAAGTATAATACATTTTTAGTTTTTATCAAAAGAAAAAACCACCGAGCCCCAGCTCGGTCATCCCGGAGCTTATAATTTATAACAGCGCTTAAAATGTTTGATCCATATTTTTATTTATTTTTTTGATATACGGGGGGAGGGGGGAAGGGAATTTGTAGCACCACTGAAGGGTGGATACCGTAAAAGCTGGCTTTTTAATATAACAATTCTAAACCTCTAAGGGCCGGTTGCTTCATCCTGGGTGAGTTTGTTAGCCCCGGGCTAAATGGCTTTTTTTTGTAATGCAGAAACCCTCTTCCTGGGGAACAAATCATGTTCTGTTTGTGAAGTTTGCAACTCCATTAAGGCATCTTATAAAAATTATTAAAAATAAAAATTGATATTATCACCCATAATTTAAATAAATAATTATTATTAATATACATTTAAATATAAGAATTTAATTTTTTTTTGCTAAAATTTGAAAATTTTCAAAAAAATAAACAAGATTTATTAGTGTTCACATAACAATTTGTCAATTGTTCCAATCTTCACAACTATTTTGACAAATTGCCAGCTGTGTGGCTCAAATAAAGATAATTTCAAAAAGAAATATACCTTTTATTTTCACCTGACAAGAAGTAATATCAACTGAAAATATTTATATAAATATTTAATATCAATTTGCATTCAATTTGAAAACAAATAGTTTTATTAACAAGACATGTGCAATGCCTTAGATGAAGTTAGGAGGATATTCAACAACTTGCAATATATCCTGGATATACGAGTATAATCCTGATTGACATAAAATGAATAATAACAAAAAAACGGTAGATTCCATATTGTATTTATATTATTTTTTACATTTATATTGGTGAAATTAGGGTGCTTGTGTTCATAATACATGTTCGTACGTGTCAACCCAGGGCTAAATCTTAGCCCCACCTTTGGGCCTGGGCTAACTTTAGCCCGGACCTTGGCTCCAATTCCCCATATATCTATATGAAATTACTCAAAAGTGAGGTTAACTCAGGGCTAAATATGGCGACGAGATCTGATGCAAGCGGGCCCTAGCCTATAACATATTTTATAAAATATACAACATTTCATCATTTTATTGAAAAAATAAGTAGAATATAAGGTAAAATAACAAATATATGTACTTCTAGAATACTTCTTTTAGCAATAAAATGATGAAATATCGTATATTTTACTATAAAAATAAAACTGAAGTGGGTTTCTGCACTACAAAAAAAGTCGGGGCTAACAAGCTCACCCAGGATGAAGCAACCGGCCCTAAGAATTTTAATCTTCTGACAATCGAAGCGAGCAAAGTTGACTAATCTAATCTTAGCTTGGATATAGAAATAGATTCTTGTTTAAATATTGTTATCGTATTACACAGGTCTTTAGTGTTGTTTTAGAGTCAAATAATAATTTAAAAAAAATATCTATGGATCGGTCAATAAGATATTCGAACAGAAACGGTGAAAGGTACAAGTATCGGTCAATCAGGGATGCCAGGAAATAGGCGAGACAATCTCGCACAAGAAAGATTTGTCCCACGCCCCGTAAATTCATTCAAATGTCCTGTTGGGGAAATACCCTAAACAATTAATTAAATTAAATATGTTTTGGCCAAATTTGAGTACCCATTTGTAAGTAAATTTTAAGAAAAAAATGTTTGCCCCCCCTCAAGAAAAAATTTGCCGCCCCAAGAAAAAGTTGAAATGACGCCACTGTTCAAAAGGTAAAATAATTTTAATGGGAAGCAAAAATAAAAATTTTTTCTCAAGTGGTGTAAAATAATTTTCACGGGAAGGGAAAAAAATTTTCCCGCAAGGCGGCAAAATTTTGTTTTCGGCCCTGAATGGGGCCCGAAAAAAAGGTTGCGGCGGTGTCCCAGCTAAAATACGTTACGCCACTGATTAAAATGATATGGATTTGTGTTAAATTTACTTAGAAATGTATAAGGTATTTCAAAAAATAAATTACAGTATCATCAAGATAGATTAGAACAGGTCTTTTTAAGAAAAAAAGTGTTGTTTTTTTTATATGCGCATTGTATTTATTAGGAACCGACCGAATATTCGGTTTCGGTTACGGTTTCGGCCAGTTTCGGTTGTAAATTCGGTTTCGGGCAAAAAGTAGCCGAAACCTGAGTCTGAAAAGATGGGATGAGACTCGCATGCGAAAAAAAAGTCAAATGATTTGCACTTGAGGGAGAAAAAAATTTAGTCTCCCTAAAAAAAAAGGTAAAATGATTTTCACGGGAGGGGAAAAAATTTCCCCGCAGGGCGTAAAAAATTTCAAAAACAAAAAAGGTAAAATGATTTTCACGGGAGAGGAAAAAAATTTTCCCGCAGGGCGTAAAAAATTTCAAAAACAAAAAAGGTAAAATGATATGAATTTTTTATAGGGAATAGAAGTTTCGGTTTCGGCCGAAACTAAGATTAAGGCCGAATATTCGGTTTCGGCTGAAAATCTTGTTTCGGTCGGACCCTAGTATTTATATCACTGCATTTCTAAATAATCTAAGCAAAGTGTAAAAACATCTTGGAAAAAATTTTTTATATTTTATTCATTTTGCCCCGCAGAAGACAATTCCAAGTCCGGCAACTCCGACTACTACCACAGGTGCCTTTTCGTTTAATAAATCTTTATCAACGGTACTTCAATTAATAAATTTTTTTTTTAATCTGCGATAGGAAAGGTAAAATCGATTTATTATTATTATTTTTTTTTTTTTGTCTAAGCTTTCTGTATATTGTTAATTTCTTTTTATTTTGTTTGCATTTTCTTGTGGTGAATTGCATTAGCATGAATGTTATCGGCCCCCTCCCTCCCCCTCCGGCCCTGTGAGTGGTGACAACGACCGCCATCGCAGTTGCTAGCCGCTCATTGGTCGGGCGTGGCCTGACGTCATCGGAGTCGATCAATAGCCAAGGCGCCCGCCGGCCACCGCAGCCCTTCTATTGACAACGGGGATCTGACTGCATACACCACTTCATTTACTATCAACTAATATGCACACACATTACCTAGACTCCCCCGAATCTCAAAGTCATGGTTAGTTGCTCAATAATTACAAACATTAGAGAAAAGAATAATCAAAAATATATCCTTTCAAACAAGTGTTTCCGAAAATTTTTTTCTTCAATAGGGAGGTTTTGTAAAATTTAAGCGAAAAGTGTTTGCAATTTTTACTTTCTCTTGCATATATGTTAATATCTATAAAGAGAAAGTATTGGATTCATGTCAAAAATTCGATGTCGAGATTTTGATGGATCTTCACGTTTTGACGTCCCCTGAATCCAAAAAAGTGATTTTCGCGACATGGTCTGTCTGTCTGTGAACAAAATATTCCCACGACGATAAGAGCTACGAGGCTGAAATTTTATATTTAAGTTAGACGCCCCCCTGGGACGTGAAAATAAGACTATAATCAACCGATACAAGATTTTCAGCCGAAACCGAAACATGTATTTCCTATTAAAAAATTCATATATTTTTTTTTTTTTTGAAATTTTTTTTCCCTCCCGTGAAAATCATTTTACCTTTTTTTTAGGGAGACTAAATTTTTTCCTCTTTGCGGAAAATTTTTTTCTCCCTCAAGTGCAAATAAATTGACCTTTTTTTTGCATGCGAGTCTCATCCCATCTTTTCAGACTCAGGTTTCGGCTACTTTTCGGCAGAAACCAAAACTGGCCGAAACGGAATATTCGGTCGGTTCCTAATCAAAATCGACCAAAGAGTACTAGTAGACTACTTTAGTAGTTTTTCAGTTTCTTTTCCTATTTTCTTAAAATTCGCTTCAGCGATTTTGATGAAAATTCAATTATTTTTTGGATGCTCTTTAAAATGTATATTCTCATTTTGCCATTGAAATTTTTTAAAGACCACTTTACTCTTGTAGAGTACTTCATAGGAAAGTGAGGTATATAGAGGTAGTATTTGATTCAAGACAAAAATTCGATGTCGAGATTTTGATGGATTTACACGATTTGAGGTTGCTTGAATAGGGTGGGACTAAGCAAAGTGCACAACTTTGCCCACCCGCTATTCAAGAAAAAAATATTGCCCCCCACCCTAGAGCTCCCCCTAATGGTCCGATGTTTTACAAATTATATATCATTTTACTCAGCTAAATTGGCTTTAACAATTTTGATTGAAATTCAAAAGTCAATTGTTTTTTAGATTCTCTTAAAAAGGTATTAAATATTCTCATTTTGCTCTCAAAATTGTTAGATGCACACCTTACTCTTGTGCTTCATAGGAAAGTTAGGAGAAATGGTGTGCAACAAGCCACACCAGATCTTTAACTCTTGATTTTACAAATATCAATGAATGTAGAAAAGGCTTTAACTTTGGCACTCATTGTAAAATAAATTGTTTGAGTAAAAAGGAATAATTTTTCATGGGAGATTCAAAGAGAATAAATAAATTTATTCATTAAATTTTAAAGAAGGAAAAAATGCCGCCAATCTAGGAGGATAAAAAAAGAAGAAAGAAAAGGCTTAGATTTCTATAATTCAATTAGTATTCTCTCCTTCAGACGAATCTGAGTTCTTTTAGCAAATTATGTCTATTATTCGGATAATTAGTGAACACACGTAAGAAGAAAAAAAACAAATTCGGTCATTTGAAAGGAAAAGTACAATGGAAAACTTTTTCATTTTAAAAGAAACCCAATGAGTTCTAATTAACAACAAGTTTGCTCAAAGGGGGAACAAACAAAAAATAAAAAATAATAAATAAATACGGACACAAGAAAGTCATTCCAGGGTCGTTTTATTTTATTTTTTACTTTTTTATTTTTCGATTCAAATATTTTTCCTACCTAACTTCTATTTTCGTTTTCGTTAGAGATGTTTAGAAACGGAAAAATATCTAGGTGTGACTGCTCGCACAGCACACAACTTTCTCTTACCTTCGGTAAACGAAAGTTGTGTTCTGTGCTTGTCACACCAGATTTGTTGTGTCGGCATATATTTAGTTTCCACCGAGATATTTAAATTCAAGATGTAAAATTTATAAATATGAGAAAATATATATATTTTGTTACCATGGCAACCTTTTCTTCTATCTTTCCTATGAAGTACAAGAGGAAAGTGTGCTTCAAACAATTTTGAGGGCAAAACGAGAATATACATTTGAAAGAGCATCTAAAAAATAATTGATTTTTGAATTTTAATCAAAATCATTGGAGCGAATTTTGAGAAAATCGAAAAAAAAAAACTCTAAAAGTGCATCAGTAAAGTATTAGTACTCTTTGGCCGATTTTGATTAAAAGCTTATTTTTACGCCCTAGGGGGGTGCTTAACTTAAATATAAAATTGCATCTTCCTAGCTTAATTCCTTCATGCTTAAAATTGAACACAGACAGACCATGTCGCGAAAACCACTTTTTATGGATTCCAAAACGTGTATATCCATCAAAATCTCGACATCGAATTTTTGACATGAATACAATATTTTTTCTCTCTATACAGTATATTAGCATATATATGAGATAAGAGAAAGCAAAATATGTAAATATATATATTTAGCTCGATGATAGTCCAAACCTAGGATCGAAACGTTGGCCTGGCTTTCAAAAACAATTTACTATTCTGTACAGGGGCGGATTAAAGGGGGGGGGGCGGTGGGGGCGATCGCCCATCCCCCGAGAAGAAACTCAAACAGTTATAAAAACTAGAAATCTAAAGAAATTATGATTTCCGCTCTTTAATTTTAATTGAATTTGTTACCAATCAATTTAAATAAATAGGAAAGGGGTCTAAATGGCCATAAATGCCGACAGAGTCCTTAAATAAAAAAAATATAAAAAAATAAAAAATTCGATTTCCCCCCGACATACTTGCATTAATCCGCCCCTGATTCTGTAGAGAGCTCGCATATTAAGGTGGCTTTACACGTAACTGCAAACTTGACAAGCATGCATGTGCAATCTTTTTGTACAAGCAAACTGTAGCGTCTGCAGGAGAATTTTGCGCAATCATTATTGTTGTTTGCTTGTACAAAAAGATTGCAAGTTTGCAATTTAAGAAGATTTTTTGTTATTATGGAACTCCTGAGGATCTTATCTTTTACAATTGTTAGACAGACAGCCGTTGGCTCTAGTTAAAACATTTTAGTTTATTGAGGTACCAGTTAAATTAAGTTAAAACAAAATGAAGCAACCGGCCCTAAGTAGAATATAAAAAATACTCTATTAAGAATTGAATATAAGAAGATTAGCTGCACTTCCTCCTATCCCACATTATTAAAGCTAAGAGAAAGTTGTGTACTGCACGACCAGTCACACCATATTTTTTTAAATCTTAATTCTTGAATGAATTTTTTTTTCTCAATTTCCTAACGTGAAATGAACTTGGATTTTTCTTTCGTTCAAGATCTCCACTATAATAATAAAAGGGAGGTCCTATTTCATCTCCGGAGGCTGAGCAATGAATGAATGAATGGCCCTAGCATACAAAGAGGAAAATGAACAAACCAGGAGGAAAATTTTATGATCAATAGCGAGAAAGAAGACGGGGGCTGTAATTTTATAACTTTATATACACACGTATACGTATATGAAATAAATGAAGAGACAAAAATATTTAAAAAAAATTTTCTATTATTAATAGCTATAACAATAAAAAATATTTAATATTAAATTACGAAGTCGTATTTATCATATCGCCTTCTTCCTTGCTAGAAGGATTTCACTATCGGAATAAATAATAAATACTGGCGCACAGCACACAACTTTCTCTTACCCTTCGGTAAGAGAAAGTTGCGCACTGTGCTGGTCACACCAGATTTTTTGTGTCGAGATATATTTAGTTTCCGATAGCACCTTAGTTTCAAACTTGCATTTTAAATGTTGACTGCTTGAAATAAACTATGGTTATTTTTCAAAATTTTAATCTCATATTTGGACATTTTATTATATAGGGTAAGAGAAAGTAAAAATCGGCTCTAACGATTTTGATTAAAATTCATACAGTATATCAACTATTTTTTAGAAGCTCTTTAAAAAGTATATCAGTAAAATATTTCATGAAAATTGTTTCAAGTACACTTTCCTGATGTTCTTTTTCAGATTTTTTTAATTTTCTCAAAATTCGTTACACCAAAATTTTTTAAAATTCAAAAATCTATTATTTTTTAGATGCTTTTTAAAATGTATATTCTCATTTTGCCCTTGAAGTATTTTGAAGCACACTTTACTCTTGTACTTCATAAGAAAGATTTCAGATTCATCTTCCTTCCATATAGCTAATGTTAAATACCCATTTGGGGATTTGCATGTTAATTTCGATTCAAAAGGAGGTCCCCTTAACTTTTTATACATTTTCAGAAATTTTTTCCAATTCTTATGAAATTTTGATTTATTTAGGATTCTCTATTGTGTATAAAATATAATATGCCCTCGGGGCTGGCGTAGTTGGTAGCGTCCTGCCTTGTATAAACAGGGGTCGAGGGTTCAATCCGATGATTCTTATTTAAGCCATTTGGTATTCAAATGTCTTAAATAAGAATGCCTGGACTCCCAATAGATATATTTACAAATAACGAGTATCTGCTTTTTGAGGGTGTGACTGTGAAGTGATTATAAAGAATTGCAGTTATCAGCCTTTTCGTTCTTGAGATATTTTGTTCACAGACAGACGATGTTGCGAAAACCACTTTTTTTGATTCAGGGAACCTCAAAACGTGTATATCCATCAAAATCTCGACATCGAATTTTTGACATGAATCCAATACTTTCTCTCTCTATATATTAACATATATATAGAGGTAAGAGAAAGTAAAAATGCCTGCCACATATGGAGATTAAAGCCAAAAGAGAAGAAGCTGGAACTGCTCTTGTTAATATCGCTCGCATTTAATTTTTTTATCCCTGTTTTCTAAAGAAATCTTGAGGTTGAACCTCTCCAAATATTGATGGATAGATTGCCAATATTGATAGCCCTGTCAGAATGGGTAACTGAAGATTAATGAATGAGAGTTAATTAATTTTGTAATACAGGTTGTCAAGTTGTGAAGGAGTTTAGAGTTGCATTATTTTAACTTAATAAAGAAGACAGACCAGGCCAGGCAGGCCTCTTCAATGCGCCTAATAGAATAGAAGCTTTCAACGCCCACAACATCTTCAACTTTAGTGCCGTTTAAGATCGAAAAAAACAAAAGAAAAAAAAGTACATTAGCCTCTTATCTTTTGAAAAATTAAAAAAAAAAAATCGGAAATAGCAAATTCTATGGCAAAAAGAGAATGGGAGGGGGGGAACTTTGAACTTAGTGTAGGCCTACTTCTTTCTACCCCCCCCCTCCTCTCCCTGTCCTCCTCCATTGCTTATTAGTAGAGCCGGGATGTTCATGCACAATCAAACCTTAAAATGTGCATGAATTAATGCACTATAAAATGACCAAATATGCTCAATGAAGGGACGCCCAGGGCCAAAATTATAATTTTAAGCTCCCCTTACAAAAAAAAAAAATATATTTTATTAAATATTTATTCACCATTAAATCTGCTTACAGCCAAAATGCCGCCCCTAAATTCTGGCGCACCTGGGGTAGAGATTACCAACGACCCTCCCCCCCACCCAGCCTAGACCAGATGACTTAATGAGATATTATTAGATTTAAATATTCCTTTTAATAACAAAAAATATTGGCGCCCCTCGGCCCCGCCCTTTTTGCGGCACTGGATCTTTTACATTTATTGATATATCCTGTAAAACGCGAAAGTTTGAAAATATTAAGAATAATTTTTAATTTTTGTCACAAAAATAGATTTTAAAAGCAACTACAAAAATATTCAAAACATGCTTTTTTCTTTAAAAAATGTTAAAATATGGAAAATAAGGTTGTTTTGGCTAAAAATTGGCAAAATATGTATTGTGCATGGAATTTGTTCAAAAAAAGCCAAAATATGCACATATGTTCTGAACATATAGGTATATTTCGAATCGAATGCTCATGAAATGGGTTAACTGCAAAGTTTCAGTTTCTATACAAACATGCATTTGCATCAACATCCGGTCTCTAATAATCATATATTAATGGGCTAGTAATTAATTTAGAAAAAATCTGGTGTGATGGTCGCACAGCACACAACTTTCTCTTACCCTTCGGTAATCGAAAGTTGTGTTCTGTGCTTGTCACATCAGATTTTTTGTGTCGACATATATTTGGGCTTCAAAAGTACGGTACATTTGAATTCAAGATGTAAAATTTATAAGTATGGGAAAATATTTTACAAGAGTAGAGTGGTCTTCAAAAGATTTCAATGGCAAAAAGAGAATATACATTTTAAAGAGCATCTAAAAAATAATTGATTTATGAATTTAAAAAAAAATCTTTGGAGCGTATTTTGAGAAAATCGAAAAAAAAAAAAAAACTGAAAAATGTCATCAGTAAAGTAGTAGTAGTACTAACTTTGACTAATTTTGTTCAAAAGCTTCGTGTCACGTCCCAGGGGGATGCCTAACTTAAATATAAAATTTCAACCTCCTAGCTCGCCCTCGGGGCTTGGTGTAGAGGGGGATGCCTAACTTAAATATAAAATTTCAACCTCCTAGTTCGCCCTCGGGGCTTGGTGTAGAGGTTTAGAGCAGTCCGATGATTTTATTTAAGGCATTTGGATACCAAAGAATGCTTGGACCCCAAATAATATATATTCATAACTAAATATTTTTCGAGATCTATTATTTGAAAAAGATAATAGTATTCAAAATACCTCGATTCGGACTTTAACTGAGTCATAGATATTTAACAAGACATGTGAGTGTTCTTTATTGATGAGGCCAAACATCCCATGGCCCATTGGTGCAGGTCGAGGGTCGGTGGCCTGGTGCAATGGATAGCACGCCTATGCCCCGGAAGGCGGAGATCCTGGGTTCGATTGCCGGGGGCCATGGGATGTTTGGCCTCATCAATAAGAACACTCACATGTCTTGTTGGGAAATATCTATGACTCAGTTAAAGTCCGATCGAGGTATTTTTGAATACTATTATCTTTTTCAAATAATAGACTCGAAAAATTTAGCTTAACTTAACCCCGCTGCCCTCTGGGCTTTGCTGCTTACAGTAGTGTGTTTAGAGCAGATCCAGATGTCTGTCCCTCTACTGGTTAATCAGCGGCGCATAGGTGGAAAATTTTTTCTTTAAAGTTTTTCACCTATTCGTTACGAGTTAGTAACTTGCGCGACTAACTGCATATAAGGGGAAGTGAGTTTTTTATTGGTGCAGGTCGAGGGTCCGGTGGCCTGGTGCAATGGATAGCACGCCTATGCCCCGGAAAGGCGGAGATCCTGGGTTCGATTGCCGGGGGCCATGGGATGTTTGGCCTCATCAATAAAGAACACTCACATGTCTTGTTAAATATATTCATAACGGCTATCGTCAAAGTCTTAAATGGCCTAAGTTGCCGAAAAGACTGTGTGAATGTGAGTGTGAATGAGAAAGAAGTGTGAATGTTAAAAAAAAAAAAAAAAAAAAAAAAACCTAGCTCTTTCAGTTCTTGAGATATTTTGTTCATAGACAGACAGACAGACCATGTCTCGAAAACCACTTTTTTGATTCAGAGAACCTCAAAACGTGTATATCCATCAAAATCTCAACATCGAATTTTTTGACATGAATCCAAAAACTTTCTCTCTCTATATATTAACATATATAGAGGTAAGAGAAAGTAAAAACGAATGCGTTATATTTAAAATTTATTATTGTTTTCTCTAAGATAACCTGACTTAAAGACAAAATCGATTTCACGCTAATGCACATCACAAGGCAGAGTGTAAAAATTATTCGCGTTAAGGGTCGTTAGGCAACCAACCCCTTAGGGAGAGCAAGAGAGAGAGAGGGGTGACTAGTTGGCGACAAAAACCACCCCTCTCTGCTTTTGCAAGATAACAAGAATTAGGTTTTTATTGCTTTAAGCTTAACGCCTTTCGTTCCCCAAATAGTATGAGAGATAAGAAAGATGGTCTCAAAACGATTAGACGAAAAAAACGATCTAAATTTAGAATCGTCTGAATTTAATTGTTCGAGATCCTCTCTTTTGATGGTATCACCACCCCTGAACCTTTGACATGATTCAATAACTGAATATGAGTGTGTTGGTGTGGAAATGGATCTAAACATCGCCTTGATGTTCATGTTAATCACACTAAGCCCCTCACTAAGTGGCTCAATTACTTCAATAGTGAATGCTATTCCCGGACATCATGCACCTCTCTCTATCGATACAGATTTCACTCAGCAACGCTAACTTCACATAAATACAAGTAATGATTCGATACGTAGTATGAAATGTCATTTTACTAGAGACCAAATTAACATTTTTCAAAGTTTTTTTTTCCCTGTATTTATAAATATTCTTGACTTGAAAAACTCATAATTATTCATTACTAAAGAGTTTTCCAAACTGACTTAACTGACATTTTAATGTCTCTAAATTTAAAATGTCATGTTATATACTGCACTAGAAAAATAATTAACAAATTTCTTTACTAGTGAAAAGAAATTAATTTATTGAAGTTCATTATGTTTTTAAATTCACAGTTACTTGTATTTTTTACTTTTTTAATTAATGTTTTTAAATAAAAAGTTTCAAAGTAAAAAAACATAACTTATTTATTAAAAAATTTTTTTTTTTTTCATTTCTCCTCTCTTAAATTAAAGAAAAAGAGAAATAATATATTAGTAATAATTAGATTTGTATTTAATTATTATAGGGCCTAGTGAGAAAAGTAGAGTAAAAAAATGCTTAAAAATGATTCGGAATGACGTTCGAAAAAGCGCGCCAGAGCTAGCAGAAATTGCCCTGTCAGGAGAGAAGGAGACGGGGCGGGGCGTCGCGAGTTGAGGGTCGCAAGAGAGAAGGAATGGAGAGAACAGGAGATACGAAAACTGTATCGGGTAAAGAAAAGACGCTCTAAAGTGAAAAGAAAGTATTTGATCAATGCGCAAGCGCGAGAAACCCAGTACGAGTCTAGTGGAGTGTGCCTGAGTAGCTGTTACTCAAATATCTGATATTTTTTGCTCGCACCCATTATGACTATCTGTTACTTTTTTCATACCTGATGCAAAATATCAGATTGATACAGTATCACCCATGTCTAATTCAAACACACACATACACACAGTCTTTTCGGTAACTTAGGCCATATAAGCACATTTACGATAACCGGTTATTGATTTAATATACACATATGGGGTTCAGGCATTCATATTTAAGCCATTTGGTATCCAAATGGCTTAAATAAAATCATCGGACCGCCTGGAGTAGGAACCCACGACTTTATTATTTGCGGAGGTTAGCACGCTAACCCCTACACCAAGCCCCGAGGGCTAAAAAGAAAATTATTATTATTATTTTATTACTATTCCAATGCCTGCTTGAGGATTTGTTTACATTCATAGAATATACTTAAATGAAATGCAAAGAATACATAAAACCTTCTCTATACATTTCCCATGGGATAAATTTAATTTTAAGGAATTAATAACTTAAAAAGTCATAGAAGTTTCGGGACCCGAGTATTTTTCCCGGACTCTCCATAACGTCCTTTATAAGACTGCAACATTTCGTTTCAAAATTCCATCGGGAAGTTGGTCAAACAGAGCGAGAGAGACAGACGGACAGATGGACATGCCTCTATTATATATACCGATTAATTAACCGTAGACGTTTTCGGTGGCAAATCCCGACCTTTATCAAGATTGTATTTTAACAATTAATCGTCCTGATGAAGATCGTGACTCGCGTCCGATACGTGGAGGATTGAATCCCGACCTTTATCAAGAT
>JAKCPI010020932.1:0-11682 GCA_023213315.1 Euborellia annulipes
TCCGTCCATATTTATTTAAATAAAATGAGATTGAGTAAGCCCTAGCCCATATAATGTAATCAATCACTCAGGACACTTTCTCCATCCACTCCAATTTGTCTCTCGCTTCATGTCATTGGAAAGTCTCACAAAAATAAAGTTTTTTATTTTATTTTATTTTTATATAAAGAATTTTCAGCAAAATTGTAGTTCAAGTGGAGTTTTAAAATAGACACTTTAAGGCAGAGAGCAGCAGAGCCAAAGGGCAAAGTCTCCCTTCGAATGCATCGCTTTATAGAGACGTCTATAATACTTTCGGGGGCTTCCTAGAGAGGGGGAGGGGAGGAAAGTAAGCGTTGAGGTTACGTCAACCAACAGAGAGAAGTCTTGTCGTTTTAGACGGAACAATCTCAACCCTTCTAACAACCAACTCTAGCTTGATTTTTTTTTTTTGCCTTTTTTGTAAGAACTTCATCTTAAGGTTAAATAATATTCTATTGGCTTGTAAGAAATAGAAAAACTCTGGTGTGACTTAAAAAAAAAAATTTGTATTATTTTTATGTACACTGTAAAAAAAAAAATATGAATTTTCAATCATTTTTGATTGTGATTTAATATTATTAATATTAATAAACCCAGGATATGAAATAAAATTAATATAAAAGTTTATGAACAAATTACCAACTTTTAAACTTATCTTTTTCTTTGTGTGCCGCCAAATTTTGAAATCGTTAAAAGTGTATTGCGCGACAAGTTGAGAATCGCTGGTCTAAACGTTCTCAAATAACTCGACTACCTCAAGGAATTTTTATTAATATTATTTTAAGGAAACTTGAAATTATTCTTTTAAAATTTATTTCACAAATCTAAATTTATTAAATTCTGGGTTTGAAATTCGCGCTCTAAACTATTTAAATATTTATGCAGTATATTAAAATCATACTAATTAAATAATTTTTATTAAGTAATTCAACTAAATAGCTATAAGAAATTAAAATTAACAATTTTTACCAAAATAATTAATTTTAAAATATACAAGAAATTTGTTAGGTTGGCAAAAAATTGAAATTTCTCATATACCCGATATGAATATTCATAAACAGTTTATGTAACAGACTTCCTATACTTGTATATGAAGTTTCTCTTGAAAATTTTTAACAGTGTACTGCAAAGGCCTAAACCTCCTTAATTAATAAAATGTTTCTGACCATTCGTAAACTTTAGTTCTGAAGCAATCTTATGCCACGGCTCATTCTTCAATTTTGCCCTCAAGTAATCCGGGTGAGTTATATCGTACAAGACGGGATGGTGTTGGACTAAATGAATAAGTTGTTCCATTATATATTACTTATAAAATGCTCACAGAGGACGTAGGAAAACTGACAACCAGACAGAGGCTCGACAGAGTTATTCCTTTGCCGCCCCTACGGTTGGGACGTGTGTAGCAAGTTGGCCTGACCTCCCTTGAAAACATTACCCAGGCAGGAAGTGCCAATTGGCCGAACCTTGGGCCAGTTGTCATTTGCCAAGCCTTGGGTAGTGACCATTGGGCCAAGTCTGGTCCGAAGCTTGGCCCAATGGAATTAAATTATTCAACCGAGCCTTGGGAGGTCAGCCTGGCCCCCAGACTTGGTCCGCTGGTTAATAGACTCACGGGCAAATCAAGTAGCTTAAAAATGAGGTTATTTGAGAAAAAACTGATTTCGGAGTTAATGTCTGATCTGATTAGCCGTTCGGTCAAATTAGTTCAGCATTCTTGCAATAGATGGCAGGCTAGTCTAACAGCCGATCCCCTAATAGCCTATATTTATATATTTTTATGCTTTTATAAAAGATACATAATACATAATAACATTTATAAAGTATTTATTGTTAAAAGATCAATGAAAATCAACCAAATGCATTAAATAATATTAGCTACCATTCTGACATCTTTTGGCAAATTTTTGAATTACTTAATTTTTGGACTTACTTTCCCTCGGCGGGCGGAGCGGCTAGTAGTCAAATTTTTATAACAGAGATTTATTTATTTTTTTTTTTAAATCTTCAAATTCTTGAATAACGTTCAATGATGATGCAGATGTAATATGAATTTAATCTCGTCTATATTATCTCAAGTTAATCTCTTCTCCATTATGTTATTATTATGTTACTGTCTTCAATGAGTCATAATGAATGAATGATCAGCATATTAATTTTAAATTAACATATTCATTCTATTTAATTGAATCGTATGTTACATGCACAGAAATACTTGAAGGGAAAAGGTGAATGGGGGGGGGAGGGAGGTTAAAAATTAACACAACTTGCATTTATCGATTCATGTTCATATTTTATCTTAAATTAATTGCTATCGACTGGGCTTGTTATTTTTAAAGCCTTCGAGAGAAAATTTTATTTCCTTAACGTATTCTACGGAAGTTAATTGATCAAAATCTGAAGTTTTTTGTTTTCTATCTTTATCCGGAGTGGCTATATAATTTCGTTTCGTCGTTATTCCCCATAGACTACATGTTAAATTTCAATTTTGTTAATAATTAATTACACGATAACCCTTCGTTAGACCTGCTTCAAAAAATTATTTTATACGTATGTGGGATAACATATTACAGTTGTAATTGGTAAGAGAAAGTTGTGTTCTGTGCCTCTGTGTCTCACCATATTTTTTTGTGTCGAGATATATTTAGTTTCCGCCGATATATTAGAATTCAAGATGTCAAAAAAAAAAAAAAAAAAAAAGAAATTAATAAGTATGGGAAAATATTTGTATTTTGTTACCATGGCCCCACTTCGCCCCACCTGGATGGCAAAATGAGAATATACATTTTAAAGAACATCTAAAAAATAATAATTGATTTATGAATTAAAAAAAAAATCGTTGGAGTGAATTTTGAGAAAATCGAAAAAAAACTGGAAAAATATAAAAAACTTTAGTAGGGGGTGAAATAAAAAACTTATTATTTTTATTTGGGACACCCTCCCTTTAACATTTATTTTTTTTTTTTTTTTAATTCTTTTCACCTTTTTTAAAAGTTCATCAGTAAAGTATTAATACTTTTTGGCTGATTCTGATTAAAAGTTGATTTTCACGCTCTAGGTGCACACACAGTATCTTCATGTCGCGAAAACCACTTTTTTGGATTCCTGGGACCGCAAAACGTGTATATCCATCAAAATATCGACATCGAAGCAGACATCAAAAATCTTCACATCTTCAGCTCCATCCACACCAATATTCACGTTTTCTATTAATATCTTGAAGCAAATACCAATTTATAGCGATTAAAAACAGTTTAAACTTTTACACACCGTCTTTGCTGTAAGATATATGCTTCAACAAATTTTATTTCTATTTTTTTACTTTCTCTTACCTATGTATATGTAATATATATATGAGAGAGAAAGTATTGGATTCATGTCAAAAATTCGATGTCGAGATTTTGATGGATCTTCACGTTTTGAGGTCCCCTGAATCCAAAAAAGTGGTTTTCGCGACATGGTCTGTCTGTGGGTGGGTGGGTGGCGTGTGTGGTGTGTGTGTGTTCAATTTTAAGCATGAAGGAATTGAGCTAGGAGGTTGAAATTTTATATTTAAGTTAAACACCCCCGGGACCCGAAAAAATAAGCTTTTAATCAAAATCGGCCAAAGAGTACTAGTACTTTACTGATGTACTTTTTCAGTTTTTTTCGATTTTCTCAAAATTCGCTCTAACGATTTTGATTAAAATTCAAAAATCAATTATTTTTTAGATGCTCTTTCAAATGTATATTCTCGTTTTGCCTCAAAATTGTTTGAAGCACACTTTTACTCTTGTGCTTCATAGGAAAGATAGGAGAAATGGTTGCCATGGTAACAAAATATAAATATTTTCCCATACTTATAAATTTTACATCTGAATTCAAATATTCCCTACTGCCGGGAACTAAATACATGTCGACACAAAAAATCTGGTGTGACAAGCACAGTACACAACTTTCGATTACCGAAGGTCAAATTTGACTACTTGAGATGTAAGTTCAAATAGAGGACTAAGTTCCGATTAAATGTTGGTGCAACACTCTAAGTTCAAATGTAAGATGTAAGACGAGCTTGAGACCTAGAGATATGTTGGTGCAACTGGGGGCTTAATATGCGAATAATCTTAAAAGTCTTCGATTTTTATTAGGATGAGAGGGTTAATAAATTGTAATTTTGACCCGACGCCCTCTCCTTTTATCGATCGAATCTTTGGACAGCTCATCGACATGAAATTTTAATTATTTATGTAAATTTTCTATTTGTTATTAAATACAAAAAGCAAATTTCTCTCTCTCTTTCCTTTCTAATCAAGATTCCTCTTCTATATGTTGCTATTCAACAACATCAACAACAACAACAACAGAGAGAGGCATCAAAATTTAACAGTCTTTAAAAGTCCCCCCCCCGCGGGATTCCCTTGCGTTTATATATTTCGAAATTGAATGGAAGGATATGAAAAGATAAGGAATAATAAAATTAGGAAACTTTGTATTAGTAGTAGTGGGAGGGGGAGGGAGAGGGGAGGGGAGGGGTGGGGGTAAAGAAAGCAAAGGGATTCGAATTGGCGGGAGGACATAGATCACTTCACTTGAAGCGGAAGGAAGAGCGAGAAAAGAGAGGAAAGTTTTATATGCACACTACGACAACGACGTCAACGACGACGACGACGAGGGAAATGGAGAATTATCAAATGGGGAATCAAAGCCCCCAAAAAAAAAAAAAAAAAAATAGAAAAATGAATACTTTTTTTTTTTGCTATAAAGAAGATATAAAAAAGAAAGAGAATCTTTCTTAAATTTTATTTATTTTTTTTTTAATTTGGTGGGACTCTCGTCTTCTTAATTATGTAAAGAATATTATTATTCCATTCCAATCCAGTGCCTGCTTGAGGATTTGTTTACATTCATGGAATACACAAATGAAAGGAATACATAAATATTTCCCTATACATTTCCTATGGGAGAAATCGTAACTTTAAGAATTAATAACTCAAAAAGTTATAGGAATTTGGGGATGAAAATAATTTTTCTGTAATCCCGAGAAGGCCTCTTTATGCAAATAAAATTTCATTTCAAAATTCCAACGGGAAGTTGCCTAAATAGAGCGTTACAGACAGACGGACATTAGCGAATTATATATACAGATGGCCCCGTAACCGAAAGATTAGAGATGTTGAAAATATTAGGTTCGTTCGTTTAACGCATTTGGATGCCCATGGGCTTAAAACGTTGTTTGATTATAACAAGTGGGCGAAGTTAGGGCAACTTCCTTTTAGTTTGCTTCTTGCCCTGGGTAATTTACCAAGTGTTTGATTCAAAATTGGGCATCCATGGGCAAGTTTCTTTCAAACAAGTGGGCGGACCCTGGCAAACACTTGCCCTATGCCCGGCGTTTGATTTTCTCGCTTTGAAGTGCCAGTGGGCGCCCAAACTTACAGATTCGCTAATGTCGGCAACTTCCCGTTGGAATTTTAAAATGAAATTTTATATGCATAAAGAAGACCTTCTCGGAATTACAGTAAAATTATTTTCATCCCGAAATTTCTATAACTTTTTGAGTTATTAATTCTTAAAGTTACGATTTTCAGGTTTGCTGATACGGGAGAACTATAAGGGTTAATGACCCCGTACTGCGCTTAAATGAAAGATAATTAAATGTGCTAAAACTTAAAATCTCACAACTTTTCTCTAATCTTGAGCAGTTAAGCCGATATTCTGCTTTAAACATAGGCAAAACTAAAAAGTGAAAACCTTCTAAATTTTTCAATCATAATATTTCAAAAACTATTAGAGATATGGAGCTGTGGTTTGGCTTTAATTGTTTCAAATTTTATATACTTTCAATATGGTATAATCAACTTACGTCAAAAAGATCATAGTTTTTTTAATTAAACTGGAAAAACTGAAAAAAGTTTGAAAATTTTGCAGTTTTTCACGTATTACCCGGGAAGCACAACTTATTTTTGCTTGCAAAATGTGCTTTAACACTCTCCTAAGGGGTCCAAATAACATACCAAAAAAAGCGCGTTTTGCGAATATAATGTCGAATTTGACTGGCTTAATAACACATATAGAGGTAAGAGAAAGTAAAAAAAGCTTTCTATTAAGTAAAATCCTTACGAATTTAATTCATTAACAAAAAACACTTTAAGGGGGAACGGGAGCAGAAGGTGTAACGCATGTTTTTCCCACTAAGATGGCGTTGTGTGTCATAAAAGTATGCCCAAAAATCAAGTAATTCAAAAATTTGCCAAGAGATGTCAGAATGGTAGCTAACAATATTTAATGCATTTGGTTGATTTTCATTGATCTTTTAACAATAAATACTTTATAAATGTTATTATATATTATGTATCTTTTATAAAAGCATAAAAATATATAAATATAGGCTATTAGGGGATCAGCTGTTAGACTAGCCTGCCATCTATTGCAAGAATGCTGAACTAATTTGACAGTTGGTTTTTGCCTTAGTATTTGCGGTCCAAAGATTCAATGTGACCTCCTGAAGTCGTTAGATATAGAAGTTAGCCAATAAATATCATTCTTCAGACAGGAACGCCCTTTGACCCTTAAATCAATTGCTTGATGTATCCAAAGAGCAGAAACAGATTTAATAAATTTGTAATATTTTATTTAAAGATTGATTGATTTTTTTTTTACTTTCTCTTACCTATGTATATATGTAATATATATATAGAGAGAAAGTATTGGATTCATGTCAAAAATTCGATGTCGAGATTTTGATGGATCTTCACGTTTTGAGGTCCCCTGAATCCAAAAAAGTGGTTTTCGCGACATGGTCTGTCTGTGTGTGTGTCTGTGTGTGTGTCTGTGTGTCTGTGTGTGTTCAATTTTAAGCATGAAGGAATTGAGCTAGGAGGTTGAAATTTTATATTTAAGTTAAACACCCCCGTGACCGGAAAAATAATCTTTTAATCAAAATCGGCCAAAGAGTACTAGTACTTTACTGATGTACTTTTTCAGTTTTTTCGATTTTCTCAAAATTCGCTCTAACGATTTTGATTAAAATTCAAAAATCAATTATTTTTTAGATGCTCTTTAAAATGTATATTCTCATTTTTCAATTGAAATCTTCTGAAGACCACTTTACTCTTGTACTCCATAGAAAAGATAGGAGAAATGGTTGCCATGGTAACAAAATATAAATATTTTCCCATGTTTATAAATTTTACATCTGAATTCATGTTTCGTACTGTCGGAAACTAATATATGTCGACACAAAAATCTGGTGTGACAAGCACAGAACACAACTTTTGATTACCGAAGGTAAGAGAAAGTTGTGTGCTGTGCGTCAGTCACACCAGATTTTTTTTATTTTGTAACCAAATACAAACAGAAAACAAATAACTTGATATAAATTTTAAAGTTATTTCACGATAAAAATGTGTCTGTCAAACGCTTGCAAAATTTATTTATATAATAATATAAAGGTACAAAAAAAAAAAAAAAAAATGGAAATTTCTTTTCCTTGTTAAAAGACAGAGAGAGAGGAAATGTAATTTATTGAATAATCTGAGACAAGCATCAAAAAGGAACGGAACGAACACCAAATAAAGAGATCAGGCTTAATTTATCAAAAAATAAAAAGGCCATTTTGTCTTTGTCAACTTAACAAACAGGTGAACAGTGCGTGTGTGGCGTGTGAGTGAAATACTTGCGTGTCAGAACGTGAAAGAGAAGAAACAAATTCTCTCTCTCTCTTCATTTCGAATTATAATAATAAAAATCTGGTGTGACTAGTCGCACAGCAGATTTTTTTGTGTCGAGATATATCTAGATTCCACCGATATACATGTTTGAAAATTCGAGATGTAATAAAACATGGGAGAATATTTATATTTTGTTACCATGGCAACCATCTTTCTTATGAAGTACAAGATTAAAGTGTGCTTCAAACAATTTTTATACCTGAGTTCGCATCCCAGGCAGTCCGATGATTTTATTTGGATACCAAATGGCTTAAATAAGAATGCCTGGACCCCAAATATATAGGAAAAAAAATTTGACGACAAAATGAGAATATATTTTTGAATTGTAATTAAAAACATTATGGTACCTGTGTTCACTGTGAATTTTTTTGCTAGATTTGGCCTCGCTGAGACTCAATCTACAAATAATCTAATCTCAACAGGCATCTTCTCAGTTCCCGCAGTTGAGTTCCCCTTTATGCTTCTCTCCTTTTGTTTTTATTTTCTTCCTGGCTGCATGTGACCACTGGCCATTATAGGTCTTCGGACCTTATGCACCCATTCCATTCCTAAATACAATATTAGTAAAATTATAATACATTTGGATTCGAAAATTGTTAAAATTTAATAAAATTACAACTACAACACTAGGCCATGCAAGGATGATCGATATTTTGGTCGGGAAGACTATCCCTGGAACGTCATAAAATTTTGATCAATTATTCGTTTCCAATTTTCCACATCCTAAAACCATATGATCAAGGTCGCATATCGATTCATTATCGCAAGAGCAGAAAGGTGACTCCTTCAAACCGATACGATGTAGATAGGCTGGCGTTGGGAAGTGGCCGATCCTTAGTCTAATGATATTAGTGGTTAACTTTTTAAAAAGGTAAAGACTGTCAAACCACGGCTTGGAGGGGAATCTTAGGGAGAATCCCAAAGAGGTGAGCCCCTTAACACGGCTCGTCTCCTCCAATACCTATCCCATTCCTGATACGCCTTCCTCTTAAAAAATTGTAGGAATCCGACAACGGAAGTTCTACGTCCAAAATCGATCTAGCCTCCAGTGCGCGATTGGCAAGCACATCCGCCCGCTCGTTGAAAATTAGGCCACAATGAGCCGGGGGTTGGAGAATAGTAACCAGCAAATTTATCGCTCCACCTGACGTCCTTTTATTTGGCAGATATTTCGATGCGTAGAACACACAGAGCGGTCATCAGCTTAGAGAAGGCACCTCACCACTATGTTTAACGCTCCTAAGGCATTTGATATAAATAGACTAAGCCCACCTTCGCGGCACTGAAGATGATGTGTGTCCTACGCATCGAAATATCTGCCAAATAAAAAGGACGTCAGGTGGAGCGATAAATCTGCTGGTTATTATTCTCCAACCCCTTTACTTTAAATATAACCATAAAAGAACTTTAATAATAACTCCGTTTTAATTTTTGAATTATAAACCTAAAATTATTTTATTAATATAAATAGTGCATAGATTAATTTGCAATCATGTGTCAAGGGACTTTGAAACGTTTTTGCAAATATGATATTAGACTTTGAGAATTTTGCAATAATAATTTTATTGTTTATTCTCTAAATTCGTCGTATTTTTAGAGATAATTTATGAATATCTGCCATAATTACAGCATTTACTTGCACAATTGACAAAACAAAATGATATATAATCTAATCAAATCAATTTAAATCTTAAATCAGAAAAACTTTTCTCAAATCTCGGTAGCTGGCGCTTGATACACTAATGCGTAACAGGGTCCATATATAGATTTTATTTCTAAAATTGAATATTTTAAATAAATCAATCGAATTCTTTGGATGAATAAATTTTTTTTTTTATTGAAAGGATTATATCCTGATTGAATTTCCAAGTATAAATAAATAAACTATCTCACTTTCTATAGAATGCAAACAAAAAATAAATCCCCCCCCCCCTTACACTGTAGTTGTTATTGTATACATATGCACAATCTGTTTGATTTAAATTTAAATTTCCGATAAATATCGTTAATAGAATTACACCGATTGTAATGGAATATAATTTAATAGTCCCTGTTTGGGCTTAATTATAAAACGTTTCCTGATTCCTCCCCCTTCCAATTGCAGGTTAATTGCCATCGATTGGGGAAACGATAGCATCGGAATCCAATCGACACATCCCTCAGAGAGAAACTCTCCGGATAATCGCGTCACACACACACACACACTAATATACAGTGGTATCCCGATATTTCGTAGCTGGGTCAAATGAGAAAATCCCGATAATTGGTATAAAACCAATGCATTTCAGTTAATTCGTATTATTTTAATCGTGAACGTCTTCTAATTCGTATTTCCAACTAGGTCTCACTTCCTTCTCCCTTCCGCTACGGATCACAGAGGGATTCTAGAGTTTTTGATTCTGCACAAATTGACATCAAATTTAGTCTGATCTGATTAAACATTCGGAATCTACAAGAGTTTAAACCTGCAAATAATAAGCGCTTTCACTCGGTTAAATGAAATAATCGGAAAAAAAAATAAATAGTGAAATCTTTAGCTAAAGAATCATGCTTTCTAGCCGTATATATAAAATAATTATACCTCTTACGACAGAGGAGTTATTCGAGCCGATAACGATCAATTTTTCGCACACTTTTTTATCCAACTTTTTCGGTAGGTTTCCTTGTTTGCTTGAAAATTGGAATGGAGAATTGGTGACCCCCCACCAGAGTTGGGTTATTTACACGATTTTGTAGTTATTTACAAAAATATGTAATTTATGTAAATAACGCATGCGCAAAAAAAGAAAGTCAAAAAATTCTCGAAAATGACAGTAGACAAAATTTAAAAATAAGTAAGTCACGAGACTCAGACCATCCTGGCAACGTAGCATAAAATAATACTCTTTTCTCGCTGTCAGTTACATATTTTTTATTTTACGATATTTTTTCTCGCAAATCGTCCATTGTGTTTAAACTGATTTGCATTAAACATTGTAATATATTAAATAAAATAAAATTGAAGGCTTTTAAGATTTAAAATAAACAGCTGATGAATGCAATGTTGCCAGATCTATATTACGTGAAAAACTGCTCAAGTCAAAAGTCATTCATTTATTATTTTTGGTAATTAAATTATTAACTTAATACAATTATAAACTATGATAGGTCACAGCTAAATTATAATAAGGAATTTTGGCATTAAAATTTTTAATTTTATTTAAAAAAAATTTAGATTCTATTATGACTTACGAGGTACTATCCGAACAACCTTAAACTCAGAAATTTTTTTTCATGATTTGTTTTAGTGAGCGGTGCATCAAGCGGTCGAAGGCGGGGCAGCGGCGCAAGTGGCACTGGCACTATCAGTAGTAGCGGAAGTGGTGTCCCCGGTAGGAGGTTCCGCTTCCCTTTCATCACTCTTCGGTTTACACGATCGTCACGCTCCACCTCTTGTTGTGCCACCACCACCGAGCACCACCACTGAAGAAGAATTACTCGGTGTCGAAACGTCTCCACCGCCGCCAGAGTTGGCCGCACCCGGGACTGCCTCTGAATTGGCTGTTTATTCCGTGACACAACATCACGAAGCACGATTGCCTTGTGAAGCCCCACTTAGTGCTGTGGTGGGAACAACCTGCAGCTGCTGAGGCTGCAGAGACTGCCTGGACCCATAACGGCCAGCTGATTGACGTCATCAGTGTCACGGCAAGTGACATCGCTGGCGTCGCCGCTCTCGGGCACAGGTAAATTATTAGCATAAGACGTCATGGAATTTCGCATTCTTATAGTGGATAGTTATTTGGGGATTTACGAAATCCAATATAACTATTTCGAATGATAATTACAAAAAAAATCTGGTGTGACTTTAGCACAGCACACAACTTTCTCTTACCTCTAAATATGACAAATTAAGGAAGCATCGATAGCAATAAAGTTCGCTACTATTGTTAAATAAAAGCTTTATTTGCGGTAT
>JAKCPI010020933.1:0-14117 GCA_023213315.1 Euborellia annulipes
TAATGTTACTTGTACAATTGACAAGAAAAAATTACATATAATCCAATGTAAACAAAAAACTTTATTGTTGATTTTCTCAAAACTCAATGTTTGGTCTTTGACACACCATTGCATAACAGGGTCCATATAATCTAATCAAAACAATTTAAATCAAAAAACTTTTCTCAAATCTCGGTAGCTGGCGCTTGACACACTAATGCGTAACAGGGTCCATATATAGATTTTTATTTCTAAAATTGAATATTTTAAATAAATCAATCGAATTCTTTGGATGAATAATTTTTTTTTTTTTTTATTGAAAGGATTATATCCTGATTGAATTTCCAAGTATAAATAAATAAACTATCTCACTTTCTATAGAATGCAAACAAAAATAAATCCCCACCCCTTACACTGTAGTTGTTGTTGTATACATATGCACAATCTGTTTGATTTAAATTTAAATTTCCGATAAATATCGTTAATAGAATTACACCGATTGTAATGGAATATAATTTAATAGTCCCTGTTTGGGCTTAATTATAAAACGTTTCCTGATTCCTCCCCCTTCCAATTGCAGGTTAATTGCCATCGATTGGGGGAAACGATAGCATCGGAATCCAATCGACATATCCTCAGAGAGAAACTCTCCGGATAATCGCGTACACACACACACACACACACACACTAATATACAGTGGTATCCCGATATTTCGTAGCTGGGTCAAATGAGAAAATCCCGATAATTGGTATAAAAACAATGCATTTCAGTTAATTCGTATTATTTTAATCGTGAACGTCTTCTAATTCGTATTTCCAACTAGGTCTCACTTCCTTCTCCCCTTCCGCTACGGATCACAGAGGGATTCTAGAGTTTTTGATTCTGCACAAATTGACATCAAATTTAGTCTGATCTGATTAAACATTCGGAATTTACCAGGGTTTAAACCTTTAAATAATAAGCGCTTTCACGCGGTTAAATGAAATAATCGGAAAAAAAATAAATAGTGAAATCTTTAGCTGAAGAATCATGCTTTCTAACCGTATATATAAAATAATTTTATCTCTTAAGACAGAGGAGTTATTCGAGCCGATAACGATCAATTTTTCACACTTTTTTTATCCATCTTTTTCGGGAGGTTTCCTTGTTTGCTTGAAAATTGGAATGGAGAATTTGTGACCCCCAACCAGAGTTGGGTTATTTACAAAAATCTTGTAAATAACTGTAATTTATGTAAATAACGCATGCGCAAAAAAAGAAAGTCAAAAAATTCTCGAAAATGACAGTAGGCAAAAATTTAAAAATAAGTAAGTCACGAGACTCAGACCAGACTGGCAACGTCGCATAAAATAATACTCTTTTCTCGCTGTCAGTTACATTTTTTTTTTCCATTTTACGATGTTTTTTCTCGCAAATCGTGTTCATTTTTTTAAACTGATTTGCATTAAACATTGTATTATATTAAATAAAATAAAATTTAAGGCGTTTAAGATTTAAAATAGATAGTTGATGAATGCAATGTTGCCAGTTCTATATTACGTGAAAAACTGCTCAAGTCAAAAGTCATTCATTTATTATTTTTGGTAATCAAATTATTAACTTAATCCAATTATAAACTATGATAGGTCACGACTAAATTATAATTAAGGAATTTTTAAATTTATTAAAAAAAAAAATTTAGATTCTATTATGACTTACGATGTACTGTCCGAACAACCTTAAACTCAGATATTTTTTTCTCATGATTTGTTTTAGTGAGCGGTGCATCAAGCGGTCGAAGGCGGGGCAGCGGCGCAAGTGGCACTGGCACTATCAGTAGTGGCGGAAGTGGTGTCCCCGGTGGAGGTTCCGCCTCCCTTTCATCACTCTTCGGTTTACACGATCGTCACGCTCCACCTCTTGTTGTGCCACCACCACCGAGCACCACCACTGAAGAAGAATTACTCGGTGTCGAAACGTCTCCACCGCCGCCAGAGTTGGCCGCACCCGGGACTGCCTCTGAATTGGCTGTTTATTCCGTGACACAACATCACGAAGCACGATTGCCTTGTGAAGCCCCACTTAGTGCTGTGGTGGGAACACCTGCAGCTGCTGAGGCTGCAGAGACTGCCTGGACCCATAACGGGCAGCTGATTGACGTCATCAGTGTCACGGCAAGTGACATCGCTGGCGTCGCCGCTCTCGGGCACAGGTAAATTATTAGTATAAGACGTCATGGAATTTCGCATTCTTATAGTGGATAGTTATTTGGAGATTTACGAAATCCAATATAACTATTTCGAAGCCCTCGGGGCATGGCGTAGAGGTTAGCGTGCTAACCTCATATACCAAACGTCGCGGGTTCGGACCCCAGGCAGTCCGATGATTTTATTTAAGCCAATTGGATACCAAATGGCTTAAATAAGAATGCCTGGACCTCATATATGTATATTTATTAATAACGGATATCGTAAAAAGTCTTATATGGCCTCAGTTGCCGAAAAGACTGTATGAATGTGTGTGAGTGTGAGTGTGAATGAGAAAAAAGTGTGAATGTTTTTATCTAAAAAAAAAAAACTATTTCGAATGATAATTAAAAAAAAAAATCTCGTGTGAGTTTAGCACAGCACACAACTTTCTCTTACCTCTAAATATGACAAATTAAGGAAGCATCGATAGCAATAAAGTTCGCTACTATTGTTAAATAAAAGCTTTATTTGCGGGATATATGGACCCTGTTACGCAATTGTGTGTCAAGCGCCAGGTACCGAGATTTGAGAAAATTAACATTAAAGTTTTTCTGATTTAAATTGTTTTGATTAGATTATATATCATTTTTTTTTTACTTTCTCTTACCTATGTATATATGTAATATATATATATATAGAAAGTATTGGATTCATGTCAAAAATTCGATGTCGAGATTTTGATGAATCTTCACGTTTTGAGGTCCCCTGAATCCAAAAAAGTGGTTTTCGCGACATGGCCTGTCTGTGTGTCTGTGTGCGTGTGTTCAATTTTAAGCATGAAGAAATTGAGCTAGGAGGTTGAAATTTTATATATTAGTTAAACACCCCCGGGACCGGGAAAATAAGCTTTTAATCAAAATCGGCCAAAGAGTACTAGTACTTTACTGATGTACTTTTTCAATTTTTTCGATTTTCTCAAAATTTGCTCTAACGATTTTGATTAAAATTCAAAAATCAATTATTTTTTAGATGCTCTTTAAAATGTATATTCTCGTTTTGCAATTGAAATCTTCTGAAGACCATTTTACTCTTGTATTTCATAGGGAAGATAGGAGAAATGGTTGCCATGGTAACAAAATATAAATATTTTCCCATACTTATAAATTTTACATCTGAATTCAAATGTTCCGTACTGTCGGGAACTAAATATATGTCGACACAAAAAATCTGGTGTGACAAGCACAGTACACAACTTTCGATTACCGAAGGTAAGAGAAAGTTGTGTGCTGTGCGCCAGTCACACCAGATTTTTGTCAATTGAGCAAGTGAATACTGTAATTATTGCAGATATTCATAAATTATTTCTAAAAATACGAATAATTTAGAGAATAAACATAAATTATAAAAATCTGGTGTGACTGGCGCACAGCACACAACTTTCTCTTACCTTCGGTAATCGAAAGTTGTGTTCTGTGCTTGTCACACCAGATTTTTTGTGTCGACATATATTTAGTTCCCGACAGTACGGAACATTGGAATTCAGATGTAAAATTTATAAGTATGGGAAAATATTTATATTTTGTTACCATGGCAACCATTTCTCCTATCCTTCCCTATGAAATACAAGAGTAAAGTGGTCTTCAGAAGATTTCAATCGCAAAATGAGAATATACATTTGAAAGAGCATCTAAAAAATAATTGATTTTTGAATTTTAATCAAAATCGTTAGAGCGAATTTTGAGAAAATCGAAAAAAACTGAAAAAGTACATCAGTAAAGTACTAGTACTCTTTGGCCGATTTTGATTAAAAGCTTATTTTTCCGGTCCCGGGGGTGTTTAACTTATATATAAAATTTCAACCTCATAGCTCAATTCCTTCATGCTTAAAAGTGAACACAGACACACACACACACCCACCCACCCACCCACCCACACGCAGACAGACCATGTCGCGAAAACCACTTTTTTGGATTCAGGGGACCTCAAAACGTGAAGATCCATCAAAATCTCGACATCGAATTTTTGACATGAAACCAATACTTTCTCTCTATATATATATTACATATATACATAGGTAAGAGAAAGTAAAAATTATTATTGCAAAATTCTCTAACAAGTCCTTTATATTTGTAAAAAGGCTTCAAAGTCTCTTGACACATGATTGCAAATTAATCTATGCACTATTTATATTAATAAAATAATTTTAGGTTTATAATTCAAAAATTAAAACGGAGTTATTATTAAAGTTCTTTTATGGTTATATTTAATACTAGTAGCATAGAAAGTATTAATATATTAAAATTAAACACAAAGTGATAACAAAATTTTCTCATCAATTAATTCCTGAATGGAAGTGAACATGGCAACAGTAAATCAAAGTTATAATGAAATTGACTTAATATTATTTATTTTGTCGTCTTTTCGAAATCGCACTGATCCTCATCTTCATTATTAGGAATAATATCTAATAAATTATATTTTAACATCTACGAATTCAGAGAGAATTTTTGTAGGTTATGAAATACTTGTATTAAATAAATTTCAACAACTAGAACTTGACGCATAATGCATTGAAATATTGTAAAAATAATTTTAAGCTTTTACATTAAATATAAATTTTTTTAGAATATATTTCATAAAAAAAATATTATTAATTATAGCATTTGAAACAATATTCGGTGCTTAACTCAATTTTGAATTTTTTTATTTTTGGCGCTTGACACACTAATGCACAACAGGGTCCATATATGAATGAAAAACAAACGACAAGTAAATAGGTCACATGAATTGAAGGTGAATGCATGAAATGAATATAAATGAAAAAAAAAAAAAAAATAGTTTAGGAAAATCAGTAGACCAATAAATTAGAGGGCATTATTGATTGGAGTTTTCTTTTTTTTTTTTTTGTTATGGTATATATGCACATATAAATAAATCAAAATGATGAAGAAGAGCGAATTAAAGCTTCCCCCTCTCCCTCCCCCTTCTCCCTCCCCCTTTCTCCCCTCACTCTATCAATCAAAAATCATTTAAATCAAGATTTATATGACAAAAATGCCATTTTAATTTTCTAAATTACTGTCAGGAGACAATTCATTCAAAAAATGATGTATTGACGATTGATCATCAAAAAAAAAAAAAAAATAGATTTAAGAGATTACAATCAAATTTCAAAGCGAAAATAAAATTTTCTAATAATAGTAATAGTTTAGTTACTATTTATCTGGAAAATATTCGGAAGTTAATGAAATTAACACAACTTTCTCTTACCTTGGGTAAACAAAAAGTCTGTTCTGTGCTTGTCGCACCAGATTTTTATGTTAAATAACTTTCATTTTATGAAATTGTGTATATTTTACTTAAAATATATTTTTTAACTAGAATTGTTTCGCGGACCACAGGATAAAACCCCGTTACTATAGAATTCAATTAGAGTAGTGTGACCATAGGCGCCGGAACTGGGGGGGCAAGGGTACATTGCCCCCCCTGGCAACCTACAGGGGGGGGACAGAGGGGGGCAAAATTTCTTTTTATTTCATTTATTTTTAAAAATGATATATTTTTACTTTTGAAAATTAAAATCTTCTAAATTAAAAAAAATTAAAAGAGTAAGAAATTCATTTTTACTTTCTCGTACCTCTATATATATGTTAATATATAGAGAGAGAAAGTATTAGTTTCATGTCAAAAATTCGATGTCGAGATTTTGATGGATCTTCACGTTTTGAGGTCCCCTGAATCCAAAAAAGTGATTTTCGCGACATGGTCTGTCTGTCTGTCTGTGTGTGTGTGTGTGTGTCTGTGTGTCTGTGAACAAAATATCTCAAGAACAAAAAGAGCTAGGAAGTTGAAATTTTATATTTAAGTTAGGCACCCCCCATGGGACGTGACACGAAGCTTTTGAACAAAATAGCCAAAGAGTACTAGTACTTTACTGATGCACTTTTTCAGTTTTTTTCGATTTTCTCAAAATTTGCTCCAACGATTTTTTTTAAAATTCAAAAATCAATTATTTTTTAGATTCTCTATAAAATGTATATTCTCATTTTGTGATTGAAATCTTCTGAAGACCACTTTACTCTTGTTCTTCATAGGAAAGATAGGAGAAATGGTTGCCATGGTAACAAAATATAAATATTTTGCCATACTTATAAATTTTACATCTTGAAAATCGAATGTACCCTACTGTCGGAAACTAAATACATGTCGACACAAAAAATCTGGTGAGACAAGCACAGTACACAACTTTCCAAAAATTTTTGATAAAATCACTACCAAATTTTTTAAAATTTTTAATTTTATTAAAATTGTGATTTTATTTAAAATTTTTAAAGTTTTATAGTAGATTTGTTTTTGTTTTATACTATTTGAACATATTAAATTATTTTAATTTTCTAAAAAAATTTTTTTGCCCCCCCCTGATTCAAATTCGTTCCGGCGCCCCTGAGTGTGACGATGTCAACAGGATGATTTCATGATGAAATTTAATTTTTTGATATTATAACAAAATAAATAATATTAAGTCGATTTCATTATAATAACTTTGATTTACTGTTGCCATGTTCACTTCCATTTAGGAATTAATTGATGAGAAAATTTTGTTATCACTTTGTATTTAATTTTAAAATATTAATAATATTTAAAAATTGATTAAACTTATTTTGATAAAAAGTTTCTATGCTATTAGTATTAAATATAACCATAAAAGAACTTTAGATAATAACGCCGTTTTAATTTTTGAATTATAAACCTAAAAATTATTTTATTAATATAAATAGTGCATAGATTAATTTGCAATCATGTGTCAAGGGACTTTGAAGCATTTTTGCAAATATATATTGGACTTTGAGAATTTCGTATTAATAATCTTTTTTGTTTATTCTCTAAATTAGTCGTATTTTTAGAAATAATTTATGAATATCTCTAATCATTACAGTATTTATTTACTTGCACAATTGACAAAAAAAATGATACTTAATCTAATCAAAACAATTTAAATCAGAAAAACTTTAATGTTGATTTTCTCAAAAATCGATGTCTGGCCTTTGAGACACATTTGCATAACAGGGATCCATTTAGGAGAAATTAAAAACACCAACAAAGTCAAAAATTTCAATGATTTATTAAACGTTGACTTTTTAACAATTGACAATCTAGACTTGGGGGTTTTTTCAATTTCTCTTATAAACCATACCCTTCCAACCGGATCGGGCAGTTATATTAATTTTATTTTAAAGCTTCTTTCGGCAGCTGAGGCCATTTAGATCCCGTCTCTCTCGATATCCAATATATAGACTTCTTTCCTATTTATAAAAAAAATTTGGTGTGATTTTTATTTAATGAAAATTTATAGGGAAACCAAACTGACAAAAAAAAAGTTTAATTCCTTGGCTGCAAAGTCTCCTAATACCCAATTCAAGAGTCTAGAGCCACTTCTCATCACTAGTTGAATTTATTGTTATTATTAATCACATATTAATTAAGAAAATTTTAAAATAAGATTAGGTAGATTTATTTAAGAAACCAAGTGTCAAATTAGTTAAGCATTCTTGCAATAGATGGCAGGCTAGTCTAACAGCCGATATCGTATTAGCCTATAGGTCTATATATTTTTATGCTTTTATAAAAGATACATAATATATAATAACATTTATAAAGTATTTATTGTTAAAAGATCAATGAAAATCAACCAAATGCATTAAATATTATTAGCTACCATTCTGACATCTCTTGGCAAATTTTTGAATTACTTGATTTTTTGGGCATACTTTTTATGACACACTAATCGGGAAAAACATGCGTAACATCTACCTGCTGAAGCCCCTTAAGCTTTCACATCTGTTAACATTAATAAAAGAATTTGATTTTCGGTTACAACGTTTCGGCCACTCATTCTGTGACCTTCTTCAGTTAAGAGGGTTCAAGGGTTCTGTGACAATCTCATTTGAATTAGATGAGAAAAAAATAAGGTGGCTGCCCATCCACAGACAAATTAAAAGGGTTGGATTTTTTACGGCCCCTTATATATTGGCGGGAAAGTAAAAAGATGTGAACGGCATTCAAAGGCACCTGATATTAGCACAAATCTCTCGTTTCACTCGGTCGTTATTATTAATAAATAATAAATGAAATGGCTCCGGCCGTCTCTCTTTCTTGAATTTAAATTTTCTTTTTTTTTTTTTTATTTCTCAAACTCTCAATTATTCACTCTCAATTCTCTCAACACCTGCAAATGATTATTTAATATGGGATAAAAATGAATTGAAATTTATAAGGAAAAGTTCTGTCTCTCTCTTATGTCTTTTTAAGAAATAAATAAATAAATCTGGTGTGAATAAATGCACCTTTCTTGTTCTGTAGCTGAATAAAGACATCAAAATTAATGTTTTTTTAATTGTATTTTTGTATCAAAGGCACAATTAAAAAATTATTATTTTATCTAATTTTGATGGATATACATGTTTTGAGCCAAATAGGTCTCTAGGCTAGGGGGAGGTACGATTTATTAAAAAAATTCCTTCACTAGGTCATTTATTTAATAAAAAAATTTTATAGATAAAAAATCTCGTTTGAAGGAGAACAAAAAACAACAACAACAACAGGCCTTTGATCACTGGTTTCAAAGAATTGACAGCGCAGGTGACAAGCAAAAGAAAAAGAGAGGGAATAAAAATATCAGGTGAAATTTTTTTTTTATGACGTCAAATTTAATTGTTCTAAAATGAAAATAAAATTTATTTTTGATGAATAAACAGTGAATGTAGTTTAAATGGTAATGGATTCAAAAGAAAAAAAATTAACATTAAAAGTTTTTCTAAATAGGATATGGAAATGCAGGCAGCCAAAATGAAAAACACTCTCGATACTCTGTGAACGTTCAGACGTTTCGGGTAAAATTTATTCACCCATCCTCAGTGAACAGTTCTAATGAGAGAGAGTTAAGTCTGTATAATGATACATAGATGACATTATTTATTCTATGTATTCTATTTAGATAATATGATGATATATATACAGGTTTTTAAAATTTCTTATGATATTTAGAAACGTTGTTTTTGTAGTTGAATTTGATTGTATCTTCAACTATAAAAAAAAAAAAAAAAAAAAAAAAAAACAACGTTTTAAATATTTCAAGAAATTTTAAAACCTGTATATATATCATCATATTATCTAAATAGAATACATATAGAATAAATAATGTCATCTATGTATCATTTATACAGACTTAACTCTCTCTCATGAGAACTCCGTTCACTGAGGATGGGTGAATAAATTTTACCAGAAACGTCTGAACGTTCACAGAGTATCGAGAGTGTTTTTTCATTTTGGCTGCCTGCATTTCCATATCCTATTTACATATATTTCCAGCCATTAAATATTATTATTAAAGAGTTTTTCTTGATTAAATTGTTTTAATTAGATTATATATCTTTTGTTTGTCAATTGTGCAAGTAAATACTGTAATTATGGCAGATATTCATAAATTATCTCTAAAGATACGACTCAATTAGAGAATAAACAATAAAATATTATTGCAAAATTCTCCAAGTCAGGAATTATATTTACAAAAATGCTTCAAAGTCTCTTGACAGATGAATGCAAATTAATCTATGCCCTATTTATATTAATAAAATAATTTTAGGTTTATAATTCAAAAATTAAAACGGAGTTATTATTAAAGTTCTTTTATGGTTATATTTAATACTAGTAGCATAGAAACTTTTTATCAAAATTACATTAATCAATTTTAAATAGTATTAATATTTTAAAATTAAATACAAAGTGATAACAAAATTTTCTCATCAATTAATTCCTGAATAATAACATGGAAACCGTAGATCAAAGTTATGATAATGAAATCGACTTAATATTATTTATTTTGTTGTCTTTTCGAAATCTCACTGATCCTCATCTTCATTATCAGGAATAATATCAAATTAAGTACTACGAAACAACGTGTTAGGTACATAAATCATTTTTGCAAAATGAAAATTCTGCATTGAAATATTGTAAAACCAAGCTTTTACATTAAATATAAATTTTTTTAAGACATATTTCATAAAAAAATACTATTAATTATAGCATTTGAAACAATATTCCGTGCTTAACTCAATTTTTACTTTCTTAGCCTATATATGAAATATATAGAGAGAGAAAGTATTGTGATCATGTCAAAAATTCGATGTCCAGATTTTGATGGATATACATGTTTTGAGGTCCCCTGAGTCCAAAAAAAAGTGGGTCCCGCAAATTGGTCTGTGTGTTGTGTGTGTGTGTGTCTGTGTGTGTGTAACGATTGGTTTTTAGCATGAAGGAATTGAGCTACCGGACTGAAATTTTATATTTAACTTAGGTTTCTTTGAAGAACGGAAAAATAAGCTTTTGATCAAAATCGGTTAAAAAGTACTAGTACTTTACTGATGTACTTTTTCAGTTTTTTTCGATTTTCTCAAAATTCCCTCCAAGGATTTTTTTTTAAAATTCAAAAATCAATTATTTTTTAGATGCTCTTTTCAAATGTAGTATTCTCATTTTGCCGTTGAAGATCTTTTGAAGACCACTTTACTCTTTGCTCTCCATAGAGAAAGATAGGAAAATGGTTGCCATGGTAACGGAATTTAAATCTTTTTTCTTTTTATTAGATTAAAAATCAATTATTATTTAAATTCCCATTTTTTACTTTCTCTTACCTATGTATATATGTAATATATATATAGAGAGAAAGTATTGGATTCATGTCAAAAATTCGATGTCGAGATTTTGATGGATCTTCACGTTTTGAGGTCCCCTGAATCCAAAAAAGTGGTTTTCGCGACATGGTCTGTCTGTGTGTGTGTGGGTGTGGTGTGTGTGTGTCTGTGTGTGTGTCTGTGAACAAAATATCTCAAGAACGAAAAGAGCTAGGAGGTTGAAATTTTATATTTAAGTTAGGCACCCCCATGGACGTGACACGAAGCTTTTGAACAAAATCGACCAAAAAGTACTAGCACTTTACTGATGCACTTTTTCAGTTTTTTTCGATTTTCTCAAAATTTGCTCCAACGATTTTTTTTTAAAATTCAAAAATCAATTATTTTTTAGATTCTCTATAAAATGTATATTCTCATTTTGTGATTGAAATCTTCTGAAGACCACTTTACTCTTGTACTCCATAGAAAAGATAGAGAAATGGTTGCCATGGTATCAAAATATAAATATTTTCCCATACTTATAAATTTTACATCTTGAATTCAATTGTACCCTACTGTCGGAAACTAAATACATGTCGACACAAAATCTGGTGTGACAAGCACAGTACACAACTTTCGATTACCGAAGGTAAGAGAAAGTTGTGTGCTGTGCGCCAGTCACACCAGATTTTTTTAAATTTATTTGTGCCTTTAATTGTTTCAAAGAAAAAACATATATGTCTTCTCACTTGCAAACATTATCGTCTCTCTACTCTTTTAAATTCTTCACCTTATCTTCGCATTTGGCCAATGTTAATTTCCTATAGGGATTTGTATGTTAATTTCGATTCAAAAGGGGGTCCCCTTTAGAACTTTTTAGGCATTTAAAATTTTTTTTTCCAATTCTGCTGAAATTTTGTATTTATTTACGATTCTATATTGTGTATAAAATGTCCAAATATGAGATTAAAATTTTGAAAATAACCATAGTTATTTAAAGCAGCGTCAACATTTAAAATGCAAGTTTGAAACTAAGGTGCTATACATCAGTAAAGTACTAGTACTCTTTGGCCGATTTTGTTCAAAAGTTTCATGTCACGTCCCAGGGGTGTGTCATATTTAAATATAAAATTTCAACCTCCTAACTCTTTTCATTCTTGAGATATTTTGTTCCCACACAGAGACCCAGGAGACATGAATTCAATACTTTCTAATCAAATATAGGTAAGAGAAAGTAAAAATGAAGCACTCGCTGGTTAGAACCCCTGCCTCCCTCTACACCCAACCTCCGGGAGATTCCTAATATCAAAATTATAATCACAAAATTTTAATCAAACACTTGTTGTTGTTGTTGTTGTTAAATGGAATCTGAGCCGTTCGATCACAATGTTGTTTAGCAATTTAAGAGGATAATTCTATTCAATTCGCTCGTTCCACTCACACACTCTGAATTAGTTCTTAGTGCCGTCATGTAGAAAGTAATTCTCTATAAAACGAATAAAAAGAGAGAAAAAAAATGGAGAGAGAAATTGAATTTAGATTTTAAGCGCTCGCTTCCTAAATGGAGCCGATAAACAAAAAATAATATCATATTATAATGGATTTGTTGTTGTTGTTGTTGTATTCTTTGGAAATTAAATTAAAATCTCAATTAATTCGTTTAAGGTGCAAAGATTTTACTTTTTTTGTTTTGTTGTTGTATTTTCTTTGATTGTTTTTGTTGCTAGAGACAAACAAAGTTACAAAATATGCCATATAATATGCAGTAAAATATGCAATATTTATGACAAAAATATCAAGTAAATGAGTTCTAATTAAAAGTAAATCATGATTTCTACTTATGTAAAACAGATGCGCGCTTGCACTCTCCGCTCTCTATCTCAAGAACGGTTCAAGATACGAATAAATGCTTTAAATGAAAGTTGTAGGTAATTTTAAAATCTACAAGTTCTATAATAACCTTAAATGTCGTATTTTCCATAGAAAACGAGATAATCACAAAAAACCGATTTTTGCCATCTTGTGACGTAGACAGGAGATTATATGAGACTTTTTGCCCAGTCTTTAGAATGCCAAAACAAAGGTGTGTACCAATTTTCAGCTTATTCGGAAAAATTCCTCATTGAAATGCTAATTTTATTGGACTAAAACTAATTCTGTTATTTATCAAAATAGTTTTTTTATAAATACTAAAAAAACGTGAAATTTCTCGAAAACTATTTTTTTAATTTCGAGGAGTAGTGTCAGATCGTATAAATAAATTAAAAAATAAAACAAGGATGAAAGCAATTAAGAAAAAATATTTCACTTTTTTTCGCTTTATTTAATACAATTGTTGACGTTTCGGTCGCTTTTTCCGGCCTTCATCACGACAAATGTTATGGTTGCCTCGAACTTAGAGGGGCTGTTGGCAATTGCTGACATACTATTGCTGCGAACATGAGTGACAAGAGGGCATGAATGGAATGGAAAATTGGTTTCCCGGGACGTACTTGTTTTTTAATTGTAATGTGATTTTTGTGCTTATATCTCTGGAACTATTCATCGGATTAAGACGAGGTTTGGCAAATTTCTAATCCTAAGTAGGCCTAATAAGATATTAAAACTAGAAGTGAATCGGACCTCAGGGAGCGGTAAAAATAAGCGGTAAATATATTATCTTGAACCACGGTTTTCTCATCTTCCTCTGGAGCAAATCTTTTGAAACTCAGCCATAATAATTAGGACGCTAGCCTCTAGATCTGGAGCAAATTTCATGAGAATCGCTTCAGTAGTTCATAAATTATTGCGTTATTTCATACCTAATTAATGAGTAAAATCTTTTTGTTTGTTTCTAGATACACCCGTGATCGTGTGACTGGGGAATTACACATCGGCAAAGCCCGTCTCGAAGACGAGGGTGTCTGGCAGTGTGTACGACGTGCCCGGGCATCTGATCACGTGCTTGCCTACGCCACTCCCATCCGATTAGTCGTCCTTGGTGAGTAGCCTACTACATTCTCTTTTAGATTAGTCGATCTATAACATACAAGTTATATTGGGCATACACAATTCAATCATGATAAAGCCTCAAATTTTGACTTCACTAATAATAATAATAGTAGTAGAATTTGAGGCATTATCATGATTGAGCTACGTGCAATTGTGTATGCCCAATATAACTTGTCGAGGATTATATATATTTTCAGACATTAACTGAAGATGGTCCCATATGTGACCGAAACGTCAGCCCTGGTTTATTAATAAATTGAAATATAAACTAGCTGCTTTGCTCATCCTTTCTACCTATTTGATTATCAA
>JAKCPI010020934.1:0-19199 GCA_023213315.1 Euborellia annulipes
ATCTGGTGTGACTGGCGCACAGCACACAACTTTCTCTTACCTTCGGTAAAAGAAAGTTGTGTTATGTGCTTGTCACACCAGATTTTTTGTGTCGACATATATTTAGTTTCCGCCAATATATTAGAATTTGTCAAATTTACAAACATGGGAAAATATTTATATTTTGTTACCATAGCAACCATTTCTCCTATCTTTCCTATGAAGCATAAGAGTAAAGTGTGCTTCAAACAATTTTGAGGGCAAAACGAGAATATACATTTGAAAGGGCATCTAAAAAATAATTGATTTTTGAATTTTAATCAAAATCGTTAGAGCGAATTTTGAGAAAATCGAAAAAAACTGAAAAAGGACATCAGTAAAGTACTAGTACTTTTTGGCCGATTTTGATTAAAAGCTTATTTTGTCGGTCCCGGGGGGTGTTTAACTTAAATATAAAATTTCAGCCTCATAGCTCAATTCCTTCATGCTTAAAATTGAACACACACACACACACACACACACACACAGACAGACCATGTCGCGAAAACCACTTTTTTGGATTCAGGGGACCTCAAAACGTGAAGATCCATCAAAATCTCGACATCGAATTTTTGACATGAATCCAATACTTTCTCTCTATATATATATTACATATATACATAGGTAAGAGAAAGTAAAAGTGTTTAAAAATTTGTCGAAATTCCCTAAACATAAGGTTACCATAATTGATTGAGGCCAGATTCGGACAGACGACTTCCAGGTAGGGATGAAACGATACCACTGAGGTATTGATACTTTTACTCGATACAGGTATCGGTCGCAAAGTATCGAGTACCTACTCGGTTTCGATTGAAAAGTATCGATACTTACTCGTATCGGTCAATTTTTTCGTACAATTAAAGATAAGCAAAAACAGTAATAAGTACTGATATTATATTTATTGATATAATAAAAAAATAATTAGTATATGGCAGCATATCTAATAGAAAAAAAAAAAAAAAAAAAACAATCAAGATTCCCAGGGATGTTGCAGCCAGGAGATTAAATAAAAAAAAATATTTTATTTTATTTCTATTTGCCGACGTTTCGGTCGCCAGTCTCGACCTTCATCATCGGAGACCTCCGAGTAGCAAATATATCATATTTTTCTATATATCAAAGTAAAAAGAAATTTTATATAATTGCAATGAATATTAAAATACCTAAAATCGTGTATAATTGACAATATTCGTCCTGATGATGATCGGAATTTAGATCGGCAATTAGAAATTAAATAAAAGATTAAATTACGACTAGGAAAAAAATTCAGTTTTTTTCAAGATGTTTCCTTGTTAAACACTCCAATAATAAAAATTAAAATACAGTGGTACATGTATAAACCATTCCACTTATTTCTATTGTAAACAAGAACAAATCGACGTAAATGTTCTTCCGGCCTAACTAATCATCGCGTACGTGGACAGAGTATTTTTGACCGATACTTACTTGGTACTCGATTCCAAAGTATCGATTCCAAAAGTACTTGGTATCGAAAGAAAAGTATCGAGTAAGTACTTGTATTTACTCGTATCGTTTCATCCCTACTTACAGGTGGTCTGGGGGGTTTGGAAAAATTTTTGAAAAGTAGACACGGGAATCTGCTTTTTTAGCTAACTTGAGTCGTGAAAATTATCAAACTTAGCTTGATTTATAAGTATTTTAAATTAAAAAAAAAAAAACCGAATTATGGAGCACCTAAGGTGGGTCGCGGAGTAAAATTCCCCAATTTGGCCAAGTTTTCAGTTCATATTTAAAATATTTTTGCAAAAATAAAAGAAATAAATCTTGATCTTACGATTGAAATACAATTGCACAGAGTTAGTCAGTGTTATCTTTGGCACACATACATTGTTGTTTCGTCATCAAAATGTTACACATGTACAGTATATTCCAGGCCAAAAATATTTACGATGGTTCCACTATGAGTATCATATATTAATAAATTTTCTCAAGTAATTTTATAAATTAATATTGAAAATTTTTCTGGCCTTTCGGTATTCGTCTTAATATTGACCAACCGAAACGTCATTATTAACAAGACGAATACCGAAAGGTCGGAAAAAATTTTTTATTTAAAATTAAGATTTGTTTAACAAAGGTTCCTTTATCTACTTTTAATGAAAAAAATTATACTATATATGGACCGTTTATTTTGAAAGTGGTGTAAGTCCAATTTTTAAAAAATCCGAGTTATCGCATAATTTATGCTGAATTTAATGTAAATTTTCAATATGTAACTAGCTAGTGGTAAATTCCTTAAATTAATTCCCATGGTTTGTACAATTGAAAATTGGTCGCTAAAAGAAGTTGCGTGATCGTTGATTATGAAAGTGGTCTAAGTCCAATTGGAGGTAGGTAGCTTAGCAGATGGTTGCCCCTGCTAGTAGCCTGTTATTGAATATATTTCAAAAGACTGCCCTATGCAGAGCATAAGTAAATATACTACTAATATCTTGTAATTTTAACAATGTAATTAACGTCTAAAATTAAAAAAAAAATACTACTTCTATTTCATATCCTGTCATTATTTGTAAAGAATATTGAATTAATATGAAGTATATTTTGAGTAATATTGAAATTTTCACAATTGAAATTAAACAATCTTTACAATTGGTTAATTTTGAAAGTGGTGTAAGTCCATTTGCAACCCGAAAAATATACTTTAGCTTAGTCAAATTCGTCTAAAACAAATTTATATAACTAAATTAGATATTGATAAAGAAGTAAAAACATTCACCGATTTCATATCATTTGCCTAGATTTTTAAATTAACAGATATGCAAACCTTTCATTTACTTGAAACAATAGAAAATGGACTTACACCACTTTCAAAATAAACGGTCGATATAATGTATATTAATAAATAAAATCCTAGGTCACTCCCGGTCAGAAAAAAATTTTCAATATTAAATTATTGACACTTTTTTCTCATTCACACTCACACTCACACACACATTCACACAGTCTTTTCGGCAACTCAGGCCATTTAAGACTTTAGACGATAACCGTTGTAGAGAATATATCTATTGTGGGGTTCAGGCATTTCTATTTAAGCCATCTGGTATCCAAATGGCTTAAATAAAATCATCGGACTGCCTGGGTCCGAACCCGCGACGTTTGGTATAGGAGGTAGGTACGCTACATACTACGCCAAACTCGGGGGCAATATTAAATTATAAAATTCCCTTGAGAGAATTTATTGATATAACATACTCACTCACCAGTGGACCCATCGTAAAACATTTTTGGCCTGAAATATACATGTGTAACATTTTTATGACGAAACAACAATGTATATGCCAAAGATAACACTGACTAACTCTGTGCAATTGTATTTCAATAGTAAGATCAATATTTCTTTTATTTTGCAAAAATATTTTAATTTTTGTTTAATAATTTTGTATAATCAATTTTTATATATACAAAAATGTTAATGTTATATGTATGTTTCTAGTATGGACAGAAGATGGTTCTTAAATAAAAGGAACCGAAACGTCCCCGGTGCATACAGAGTCTATTTATTAGCTGCTCCTGCCCATAATTATCCATTGTTTATAAAACTTTCAAACGCCTTTTCATTAATTGTTAAATTTCAGACTTTGGCCACTCAGCATTCTCAGCAGGCGATATATACCCGTATATATGTGACCGTCCACGAAAAGGAACCAAATCTTGACTGGGCTAAATTTTCAGGAGAGCCGATTTAGTAAAAAAGTTCAAGAAAATTGATTTTTTTATTACTGATTCGAATTCCCTAGTTCTTTATCTTATACTCGTATGATGAAATATTCGATTCATCAGAATCGATGTATTTTATATTAAAAAATTGAAAAAACAAGACAAAGGTGAGATAAGAGAAAAGGGGCCAAACAAACCTTAAACTCATTTTTCTCTAAATTAGGTATAAAAATTCATATCTTTCATACAAAAAATGATAAAAATGCCGGCTTGCTCAGCAGGATGTGTTCTGTACAGAAAGCATAAGAAATCAATTTTGACCCCGATGAAGACTTGGTGCCTTTTCATGTGGACGGTCACATATGATACTGGAAAAATAAGAAAGTAGATAAACTCACCAGATGAGAATAACAAGAATTGCAGATTGACTTCCTCTTCGCTTTGCGTCAAGTTGACGTGTCATGGTCATTGGAAAGATCGTTCTTGCATCTGTCAGACATGGCCAGGCCTCTCTATTCAACGCCCTGAAGCGGTCGATCCATTGTGATCTGCGTCCTCAACTTCAGCCCCAGCTCCTCGAGGTGCGATGGAATCCTGAGCAGTCGCCTCCAGCGCAGGCTTTTTCTTAGAACACGTCTCGGACCTAGACAAAAAGATGGAAAAGATCAGTGTTTGCAGCAGTCTAATTTTACATGCTTTACCTACTTCTACACGGAGCTAATTTGAAATAAAAAATTCGTTTCGTTTTTTCCTTTTTTTTTTGTCTGTTGATCAAATTATTGTATTAGATTATTAAGGTGTACCTTGTTTCATCTCGCTGCGTTTTCTTTGAAACATTCTGGGAAAAAACAGCTCAAGATTTTTCTCCCTCTGAAAATTTCTTGATATATATATATATATGATGATGAGAGATGGTGTTCTCTTCGAGCTCCAAACATATCAGTTGAAAGGAATCTCTTTTGATCCGAATCACATCTGAAATCAAAAATTAATTAATTTAATAATTTAATAAAAAATTTTCACTTAAATAACTATAAAAAGATTTAAAAAATATCTGGTACGTTTTAATTTAATTTTCACCTTTCTCTCAATAAATTATATTAGAATTATATATTTATAATATAAAATATTAATAATTAGTATACTGTAATTTAGGAAATTTAAATTAATAGATTAAAGAAATTAAAAATTTTATTTTTCCTAAAATTAGATAAAGTTATTTTAAATTTCAAGTCATGTAATAAAAAAATTTGTCTTTTAGATAAAGAAATAAATAAAAATAGAACCCAAATTTTATCATTCCTTGACTCATGGACCACCTTGCTATAGTTACTAATTAATAATATGATTGGCAAATTAGAGTGATGAAAATAAATAAACTCCCCAAATGGCAAAGTGAGATGACGTTGGGTTAACTTGCATCAACGACAAGAAGGAATTCTGTTATAGAAATAAAAAAATGAATCATATTTTTTGTTGCTCTCAAATGACAATTCAAATTTAAAGATTTCCATAAAACCAAAAAATAAATTCAGTTTGATTTTTGATAGTTTAAGAACTGACAATCAAGAAAATTCCCTTAAACTTTGTTAAATTCTGAATTGATTTAGAAATGTTTTATTAATCCCTGACCCCCAGAGTTAATTTAAAATTAAATAAAAATTGGTCTCGTTTTCATTTTTTTATATATTTGTTAATTAAGTCTTACCTTGTTTAATGTTTAATCGCTTGAGTTTTCTTTAAAACATTCTGGCTTAAAACTGCTGAATTATTTTCTCTCCTTTTTTTTATATACTACTATCAGTAATTTCATTTCTAATAAGATGAATAAAACACATAAAATTCTATGATATATATATACTGTATATATATATATATATATATATATATGATGCTGGATATTGTATTCCTTCTGAGTTCCAAAAACATCCTTTGAAGAGAAGTCTTTTGGTCCAAATCACATCTAAAATGAAAAATAAATAAGCTTAATTCATTTAATAAAGTTTTACTTAAATAATTATAAAAATATTTAAGATGAAGAAGATGACTAAAATACATTTAAAACATAGAAAGTAGGTAAAGATTCTGCTTGCATCTAACTTTAAGAATTATTTATATAAATACTTCTAAACATGTGATTTAATCTTGATAGAATTAAATTTCCTCCCTATTCATTCACTCTCAATTATTTGACCCTTCCTTAAAAGCTCAATCTACATAGGAATAAGAATTTTAAAAAATCCATTAAATAATAATTTTATAAACTAAGAATAATTGAAAAATATTTTAAAACAAAACACATAATTATTGAAACTAAGGAAAAAGAAAAAAATTATTTGTCAAAGTGAAGGAATTAGTGAATGAGTTAATAAAACGAATAATCTATTTAGTTTATATAATGCTAATATTAAATTAAAAATAAATATTAAATAATTAAAAGAATAAGAAATGAAATAATAAATAAAAATGAAAATAAAATTTGACAGACAGACAAAGAAAGGTTATCATATTTAATCACGAGTTTAGAATATTTTTAATTATTTAATTTATTGAAAATAATAATCCTGAACCAATTAAATAAATATTTAAATGCATTACTGACCTTAAAAAATAGAAATAATTAAGATGAAATAGAAATAAGTTGATCTGATGACATGACAGGTGAGGAATATTTTAGCCAAAGTCATGGATGAGATAAAGAGACGCGCCATTCGCTTGCCTTTTCAATGGAGTCAAAGTAAAGACAAAGCAATCTAGCTTCTCGATTTTATATAAAAATAATTAAAAATATATTTAAAAAATTAAATTTGAAAACAATTTGTCAGAGTCAGGGAGGTAGGGAGGGAAGCTTTGGAATAAAAGTTGTCGCCTAAATGACGTCACAGCCGCCATATTGAAAAGATGAAAACATTGGTTTTTCCATTGAACGTAATGTTAATATATCATCAAATTTCGGGCCTTTTTTTTGGAAAATTATGTGAGCAAAAATTTTCTCATGAAGGAAAAACTCTTTAAAAATTATTTTATTTCAGCCGCAGGTCGTTTTGATATGCATATATGTATAAAAAAAATTAAATGTTGCGGCAATCATTCTCTTCCTAATGCTGTTGATTAGTCAATTAAAAAAAGAAATTATCATTAGTTTAATGGAAAAATAGTTACAAAATAAAATCTAACCTTGACTCGCATAGCCTATTGGTCCTTATGAAATGAACAAATAAGTTATACGATTGTGCCATTCGACATTTTGGGGAATTTTGTTGCACGCTTCAGCCCTGATGATGGTCGTATATCTGACCGAAACGTCGGCTGAAGTGATTATTAAACGAAATAAACCTAGCTGCAATCGCTCTTTTCTTTCTTCCTTACTACAAGATCTACTCAGCTATCCACCTCACTCTAATAAAAATAAAATATAAACAAAAAATATATTTATTAATATATTTAAATTAATTACCAAAAATATTAATTAATATTAAAAATTAATATAAATCTCATAATGTTATATACAAAAAATATTTTGTTTAGTATGATAAATTTATGCAATTAACTGAGTATATAGAAATGCCTGGACCCCCAATAGATATATTATTAAAAATACGAGTATCGTTAAAAGTCTTAAATGGCCTAAGTTGCCGAAAAGACTGTGTGAATTTGTGTGTGAATGTGAGTGTGAATGAGAAAACAAAGTGTGAATGTTAAAAAAAAAAAAAAAACTGACTATATATAAATATGACTGGTAGTTTTGAGGCACTTGTTATGATAAAAAAAAAAAAATACCTGATGTTTTCTCATCAAAATAAGCTTTTTAGGGGGCTTGTAGAAAGAAAATGTTTTCCCAGATTCCTCTTAATTTTGCTGTCTTTTACTTGTTTTTATAGGTCGTTTCATGCATTCATATGCAGATCATGCCATGTTAATTATTTTTAAAAATAAAAATAAAATAAAAACACACAAAATCAAGAATTCTTCATCAAAACAACTATCTATAACCTATACCTAACCTAGGCTTAAAATCTAAAAAAAAACAAGTAAATACAAATTAAATCATTAAAAACTATTTCAAATGTTTAAATATATGAACAAAACTATAAAACAAAGAAGAAATATCTAAGAAAAACTTTCAAAAACACGAGGAAATTGGAAACAAAATTGTATTGTGTCCTATGGAAAAGTCAATGTTTACATATTTTCAATATGGCCGACACGAATTTCTCCCCTCTTTTTTGGAGCCACCTCCCACTCCTTCAAACAAGCCTTAGTGTCACTCCCTACCTCCCTGGTCAGAGTTGGCTTTTATACACGATTTTGCAGTTTTATACAAAAATTGCGGATAAAACTTGTATAAAACGTATAAAATGTATAAAACGTATAAAACTTGGATGCGCATGCGCAAACCCGACGAGAAAGGAAATTCAAATTTCATTTTTCAATTATTAACATTTTGATTATATTATTCACTAAATAAAAAGCAAACAACATCGTCAATGCTTTAAAACATTATAAAATATGAAAAGCTTTTAAGCTGTTTTTTCGGGGGGGGAGTTGGTTTTTTAGTTTTATACTTTTTATACATCGGCCTAGTTTTATCCGCAATAGTTTTATACATGTATAAAACCGTGTATTATACTCGGCGGGATAAAACCTGCCAACTCTGCAATTTGTGAAATGTCAGATTCTCTCTCATAGGTGCCAAATTTTTTAAATGGTAAGAAATTTATTTATAGTCAGGGAGCCCAGGTCCATTTTTGCCATTTTCGCTTTCCAATTTATTTAATAATATATCATAGTTATTTTATCTCAAGGATATTTTTTTTTTTTTTTTTTTTTTTTTTTTTTTTTTTTTATTCAAATAGATCTGAGTTATCACCAGAGTTGGCAAGTTTTATCCCGCCGAGTATAATACACGGTTTTATACATGTATAAAACTATCGCGAATAAAACTAGGTCGATGTATAAAACTGTAAAAAACCAACCCGCTCCCTCTGAAAAAACAGCTTAAAAGCTTTTCATATTTTATAATGTTCTAAAGAATTGACGATATTGTTTGCTTTTTATTTAGTGAATAATATAATCAAAATGTTAATAATTGAAAAATGAAATTTTATTTGAACTTTCTTTCTCGTCGGGTTTGCGCATAGCATCCAAGTTTTATACATTTTATACGTTTAATACATTTTTTACGTTTTATACAAGTTTTATCCGCAATTTTTGTATAAAACTGCAAAATCGTGTATAAAAACCCAACTCTGACCAGGGAGGTTGAGGTGACACTAGCTTGTTTGAAGGAGTGGGAGGTGGCTCAAAAAAGAGGGGGAAGAAATTCGTGTCGGCCATATTGGAAAATTACTTAAACATTGACTTTTCCATAGGACACAATACAATTTTGTTTCCAATTTCCTCGTGTTTTTGAAAGTTTTTCTTAGATATTTCTTCTTTGTTTTTATAGTTTTGTTCATATATTTAAAACATCTGAAATAGTTTTTTAATGATTTAATTTGTATTTACTTGTTTTTTTTTTTAGATTTTAAGCCTAGGTTAGGGTATAGGTTATAGATAGTTGTTTTGATGAAGAATTCTTGATTTTGTGTGTTTTTATTTTACTTTTTATTTTTAAAAATAATTAACATGGCATGATCTGCATATGAATGCATGAAACGACCTTTAAGAAACAAGTAAAAGACAGCAAAATTAAGAGGAATCTGGGAAAACATTTTCTTCTCCACAAGCCCCTAAAAAGCTTATTTTGATGAGAAAACATCAGGTATTTTTTTTTTTTATCCATAACAAGTGCCTCAAAACTACCAGTCATAGTATTTATATAGTCAGTTTTTTTTTTTTTTTTTAACATTCACACTTTGTTTTCTCATTCACACTCACATTCACACACAAATTCACACAGTCTTTTCGGCAACTTAGGCCATTTAAGACTTTTAACGAGACTCGTATTTTTAATAATCTTTATATTGGGGGTCCAGGCATTTTCATATACTCAGTTAATTGCATAAATTTATCATACTAAACAAGAAATATTTTTTTGTATATAACATTATGAGATTTATATTAATTTTTAATATTAATTAATATTTTTGGTAATTAATTTAAATATATTAATAAATATATTTTTTGTTTATATTTTATTTTTATTAAGAGTGAGGTGGATAGCTGGAGTAGATCTTGTAGTAAGGAAGAAAGAAAAGAGCGACTGCAGCTGGGTTTATTTCGTTTAATAATTATGCCGACGTTTCGGTCAGATATACGACCATCATAAGGGCTGAAGCGTGTCAACAAAATTCCCCAAAATGTCGAATGGCACAATCGTATAACTCCCTATTTGTTGCCATTCTTAAGGACCAATAGGCTATACAGAGTCAAGGTTAGATTTTATTTTTGTAACTATTTTTCCATTAAACTAATGATAATTTCTTTTTTTAATTGACTAATCAACAGCATTAGGAAGAGAATGATTGCCGCAACATTTAATTTTTTTTTTTATACATATATGCATATCAAAACGACCTGCGGCTGAAATAAAATAATTTTTAAAGAGTTTTTCCTTCATGAGAAAAATTTTTGCTCACATAATTTTCCAAAAAAAGGCCCGAAAATTTGATGATATATTAACATTACGTTCAATGGAAAAACCAATGTTTTCATCTTTTCAATATGGCGGCTGTGACGTCATTTAGGCGACAACTTTATTTCAAAGCTTCCTCCCTACATACTACTCTGACAAATTGTTTTCAAATTTAATTTTTTAAATATATTTTTAATTATTTTTATATAAAATCGAGAAGCTCGATTACTTTGACTTTGACTCGGTTGAAAACGCAAGCGAATGGCGCGTCTCTTTATCTCATCCATGACTTTGCCGGCGAAAATATTTCTCACATGTCATCAGATCAAATTATTTCTATTTCATCTTAATTATTTCTATTTTTTAAGGTCAGTAATGCATTTAAATATTTATTTAATTGGTTCAGGATTATTATTTTCAATAAATTAAATAATTAAAAATATTCTAAACTTGTGATTCAACAGGATAACCTTTCATTGTCTGTCTGTCAAATTTTATTTTCATTTTTATTTATTATTTCATTTCTTATTCTTTTAATTATTTAATATTTATTTTTAATTTAATATTAGCATTATATAAACTAAATAGATTATTCGTTTTATTAACTCATTCACTAATTCCTTCACTTTGACAAATAATTTTTTTCTTTTTCCTTAGTTTCAATAATTATGTGTTTTGTTTTAAAATATTTTTCAATTATTCTTAGTTTATAAAATTATTATTTAATGGATTTTTTAAAATTCTTATTCCTATGTAGATTGAGCTTTTAAGGAAGGGTCAAATAATTGAGAGTGAATGAATAGGGAGGAAATTTAATTCTATCAAGATTAAATCACATGTTTAGAAGTATTTATATAAATAATTCTTAAAGTTAGATGCAAGCAGAATCTTTACCTACTTTCTATGTTTTAAATGTATTTTAGTCATCTTCTTCATCTTAAATATTTTTATAATTATTTAAGTAAAACTTTATTAAATGAATTAAGCTTATTTATTTTTCATTTTAGATGTGATTTGGACCAAAAGACTTCTCTTCAAAGGTGTTTTGGAACTCAGAAGGAATACAATATTCAGCATCTATATATATATATATATATATATATACAGTATATATATATCATAGAATTTTATGTTTTATTCATCTTATTAGAAATGAAATTACTGATAGTAGTATATAAAAAAAAGGAGAGAAAATAATTCAGCAGTTTTAAGCCAGAATGTTTTAAGAAAACTCAAGCGATTAAACATTAAACAAGGTAAGACTTAATTAACAAATATATAAAAAAATGAAAACGAGACCAATTTTTATTTAATTTTAAATTAACTCTGGGGGTCAGGGATTAATAAAACATTTCTAAATCAATTCAGAATTTAACAAAGTTTAAGGGAATTTTCTTGATTGTCAGTTCTTAAACTATCAAAAATCAAACTGAATTTATTTTTTGGTTTTATGGAAATCTTTAAATTTGAATTGTCATTTGAGAGCAACAAAAAATATGATTCATTTTTTTATTTCTATAACAGAATTCCTTCTTGTCGTTGATGCAAGTTAACCCAACGTCATCTCACTTTGCCATTTGGGGAGTTTATTTATTTTCATCACTCTAATTTGCCAATCATATTATTAATTAGTAACTATAGCAAGGTGGTCCATGAGTCAAGGAATGATAAAATTTGGGTTCTATTTTTATTTATTTCTTTATCTAAAAGACAAATTTTTTTATTACATGACTTGAAATTTAAAATAACTTTATCTAATTTTAAGAAAAATAAAATTTTTAATTTCTTTAATCTATTAATTTAAATTTCCTAAATTACAGTATACTAATTATTAATATTTTATCTTTATATATATAATTCTAATATAATTTATTAAGAGAAAGGTGGAAATTAAATTAAAACGTACCAGATATTTTTTAAATCTTTTTATAGTTATTTAAGTGAAAATTTTTTATTAAATTATTAAATTAATTAATTTTTGATTTCAGATGTGATTCGGATCAAAAGAGATTCCTTTCAACTGATATGTTTGGAGCTCGGAGAGAACACCATCTCTCATCATCATATATATATATCAAGAAATTTTCAGAGGGAGAAAAATCTTGAGCTGTTTTTTGCCAGAATGTTTCAAAGAAAACGCAGCGAGATGAAACAAGGTACACCTTAATAATCTAATACTATAATTTGATCAACAGACATAAAAAAAAGGAAAAAACGAAACGAATTTTTTATTTTAAATTAGCCCCGTGTAGAAGTAGGTAAAGCATGTAAAATTAGACTGCTGCAAACACTGATCTTTTCCATCTTTTTGTCTAGGTCCGAGACGTGTTCTAAGAAAAAGCCTGCGCTGGAGGCGACTGCTCAGGATTCCATCGCACCTCGAGGAGCTGGGGGTGAAGTTGAGGACGCAGATCACAATGGATCGACCGCTTCAGGGCGTTGAATAGAGAGGAATGGCCATGTCTGACAGATGCAAGAACGATCTTTCCAATGACCATGACACGTCAACTTGACGCGAAGCGAAGAGGAAGTCAATCTGCAATTCTTGTTGTTCTCATCTGGTGAGTTTATCTACTTTCTTATTTTTCCAGTATCATATGTGACCGTCCACATGAAAAGGCACCAAGTCTTCATCGGGGGAGAAATTGATTTCTTATGTTTTCTGTACAGAACACATCCTGCTGAGCAAGCCGGCATTTTTAGTATTTTTTGTATGAAAGATATGAATTTTTATACCTAATTTAGAGAAAAATGAGTTTAAGGTTTGTTTGGCCCCTTTTCTCTTATCTCACCTTTGTCTTGTTTTTTCAATTTTCTTATATAAAATACATCGATTCTGATGAATCGAATATTTCATCATACGAGTATAAGATAAAGAACTAGAGAATTCGAATCAGTAATAAAAAAAATCAATTTTCTTGAACTTTTTTACTAAATCGGCTCTCCTGAAAATTGGGCCCAGTCAAGATTTGGTTCCTTTTCGTGGACGGTCACATATATACGGGTATATATCGCCTGCTGAGAATGCTGAGTGGCCAAAGTCTGAAATTTAACAATTAAAGAAAAGGCGTTTGAAAGTTTTATAAACAATGGATAATTATGGGCAGGAGCAGCCAATAAATAGACTCTGTATGCACCGGGGACGTTTCGGTTCCTTTTATTTAAGAACCATCTTCTGTCCATACTAGAAACATACATATAACATTAACATTTTTGTATATATAAAAATTGATTATACAAAATTATTAAACAAAAATTAAAATATTTTTGCAAAATAAAAGAAATATTGATCTTACTATTGAAATACAAATGCACAGAGTTAGTCAGTGTTATCTTTGGCATATACATTGTTGTTTCGTCATAAAAATGTTTACACATGTATATTTCAGGCCAAAAATGTTTTACGATGGGTCCACTGGTGAGTGAGTATGTTCTATCAATAAATTCTCTCAAGGGAATTTTATAATTTAATATTGCCCCCGAGTTTGGCGTAGTATGTAGCGTACCTACCTCCTATACCAAACGTCGCGGGTTCGGACCCAGGCAGTCCGAAGATTTTATTTAAGCCATTTGGATACCAGATGGCTTAAATAGAAATGCCTGAACCCCAAATACATTTATTAATTACAACGGTTATCGTATAAAGTCTTTTTTTTTTTTTTTTTTTTCTCATTCACACTCACACTCACACACACATTCACACAGTCTTTTCGGCAACTGAGGCCATTTTAAGACTTTTAGACGATAACCGTTGAAGTAATATATATATATATATTGGGGGGTTCAGGCATTTCTATTTAAGCCATCTGGTATCCAAATGGCTTAAATAAAATCATCGGACTGCCTGGGTCCGAACCCGCGACGTTTGGTATAGGAGGTAGGCACTCTACCTACTACGCCAAACTCGGGGGCGTATAAAGTCTTAAATGGCCTGAGTTGCCGAAAAGACTGTGTGAATGTGTGTGTGAGTGTGAGTGTGAATGAGAAAAAAGTGTCAATAATTTAAATTTGAAAATTTTTTTCTGACCGGGAGTGACCTAGGATTTTATTTATTAATATACATTATATGGACCGTTTATTTTGAAAGTGGTGTAAGTCCATTTTCTATTGTTTCAAGTAAATGAAAGGTTTGCATATCTGTTAATTTAAAAATCTAGGCAAATGATATGAAATCGGTGAATGTTTTTACTTCTTTATCAATATCTAATTTAGTTATATAAATTTGTTTTAGACGAATTTGACTAACAAGGGGAGGGCACGACCTTGGGATTTCAGTTTGGGATGAAACTTCGGGTGATGATTGTATACCGTTAGGGGGTTCACCCCTTGAAATAGTAACGCGCAACGCTCAATAGATACGGAGAAAATGACGTTTAAAAAATTCAAAGTTCGCTTATATACTAGTTAGGCATTTTATATGACAATGGCGACAATAGTCTAGTAGGTAGCGCGTCTACCTACCAAATGGGCGCTTGGGGTTCGAATCTCGCCTCGACTTATTTTTTTTTATTAAATTATTTATTTTATTGTTTTTACAATTAAATAAATTTATTATTTAATATTATGGATTATTTATTAATAAATAACTATAATGTTATTTTGCTAACAAAAGAAAGACTAAATTTTAAATCATAATTTAATTATATTCAATAGTAATATTTTAAATAACTACCAAATAAATACACTATTATTTAATAAACTATTATTCAAAATACTATAATTTAGGCTATTAATAAGTAAAAAGTTTCAATCTTATTTCTTGATTTTACATTATAAGCATTTATACATTATACTTTTTTATTACAAACGTGAGACTGAATGATAATCATCATAAAAACATTTAAAACAAAAATTTTTTCGGCATCTAGCACAATTAATGAAAGCGGAATAATTTTTACAAGAACAATGAATTATTTTTTAAAAGATCAGTTGGAAAACAAACAAACATCATTTACGTTTACAAAAATTTCTCTATTAATAAATAATCTATAATATTAAATAATAAATTTATTTAATTGTAAAAACAATAAAATAAATAATTTAATTTAAAAAAAAAATAAGTCGAGGCGAGATTCGAACCCCAAGCGCCCATTTGGTAGGTAGACACGCTACCTACTAGACTATTGTCGCTATTGTCATATAAAAAGCCTAACTAGTATATAAGCGGACTTTGAATTTTTTAAACGTCATTTTCTCCGAAACTATTGAGCGTTGCGCGTTACTATTTCAAGGGGTGAACCCCCTAACGGTCTACAATCATCACCCGAAGTTTCATCCCAAACTGAAATCCCAAGGTCGTGCCCTCCCCTTGTAAGCTAAAGTATATTTTTCGGGTTGCAAATGGAATTACACCACTTTCAAAATTAACCAATTGTAAAGATTGTTTAATTTCAATTGTGAAAATTTCAATATTACTCAAAATATACTTCATATTAATTCAATATTCTTTACAAATAATGACACGATATGAAATAGAAGTAGTATTTTTTTTTTAATTTTAGACGTTAATTACATTGTTAAAATTACAAGATATTAGTAGTATATTTACTTATGCTCTGCATAGGGCAGTCTTTTGAAATATATTCAATAACAGGCTACTAGCAGAGGCAACCATCTGCTAAGCTACCTACATCAAATTGGACTTACACCACTTTCATAATCAACGATCACGCAACTTCTTTTACCGACCAATTTTCAATTGTACAAACCATGGGAATTAATTTAAGGAATTTACCACTAGCTAGTTACATATTGAAAATTTACATTAAATTCAGCATAAATTATGCGATAACTCAGATTTTTTTAAAAATTGGACTTACACCACTTTCAAAATAAACGGTCCATATATAGTATAATTTTTTTCATTAAAATAGATAAAGGAACCTTTGTCTTCTTATTTAAACAAATCTTAATTTTAAATAAAAAATTTTTCCGACCTTTCGGTATTCGTCTTGTTAATAATGACGTTTCGGTTGGTCAATATTAAGACGAATACCGAAAGGCCAGAAAAATTTTCAATATTAATTTATAAAATTACTTGAGAAAATTTATTAATATATGATACTCATAGTGGAACCATCGTAAATATTTTTGGCCTGGAATATACTGTACATGTGTAACATTTTGATGACGAAACAACAATGTATGTGTGCCAAAGATAACACTGACTAACTCTGTGCAATTGTATTTCAATCGTAAGATCAGGGCCGCAGACAGGGGGGGGGGGGCAGGGGGGGCTATATCCCCGGGGCCCGGGCCCATTGCCCTCCCACCTTAAAATTCTAATAAAAAATAATTTTCATGGTTAAAATTTCAATTAAAAAAAAATAATTTTCTTGAAATTTTTTTCTCAGGGGGCCCGGGCCCCCTACCTTCGGTAATCGAAAGTTGTGTACTGTGCTTGTCACACCAGATTTTTTTGTGTCGACATGTATTTAGTTCCCGGCAGTAGGGAATATTTGAATTCAGATGTAAAATTTATAAGTATGGGAAAATATTTATATTTTGTTACCATGGCAACCATTTCTCCTATCTTTTCTATGAAGCACAAGAGTAAAGTGTGCTTCAAACAATTTTGAGGGCAAAACGAGAATATACATTTGAAAGAGCATCTAAAAAATAATTGATTTTTGAATTTTAATCAAAATCGTTAGAGCGAATTTTGAGAAAATCGAAAAAAACTGAAAAAGTACATCAGTAAAGTACTAGTACTCTTTGGCCGATTTTGATTAAAAGCTTATTTTTCCGGTCCCGGGGGGTGTTTAACTTAAATATAAAATTTCAACCTCGTAGCTCAATTCCTTCATGCTTAAAATTGAACACAGACACACACACACACAGACACACACCCACCCACCCACAGACAGACCATGTCGCGAAAATCACTTTTTTTGGATTCAGGGGACCTCAAAACGTGAAGATCCATCAAAATCTCGACATCGAATTTTTGACATGAATCCAATACTTTCTCTCTCTATATATATTACATATATACATAGGTAAGAGAAAGTAAAATTATTAGTATTTAAGACCTACTGTAGTACGTCTAAAACTGAATTTTTTTCCTAGTCGTAATTTAATCTTTTATTTAATTTCTAATTGCCGATCTAAATTCCGATCATCATCAGGACGAATATTGTCAATTATACACGATTTTAGGTATTTTAATATTCATTGCAATTATATAAAATTTCTTTTTACTTTGATATATAGAAAAATATGATATATTTGCTACTCGGAGGTCTCCGATGATGAAGGTCGAGACTGGCGACCGAAACGTCGGCAAATCTAAAAATAAATAAAATATTTTTTTTTATTTAATCTCCTGGCTGCAACATCCCTGGGAATCTTGATTGTTTTTTTTTTCTTCTAATCGATATGCTACTATATAGTCTACTAATTATTTTTTTACTTTCTCTTACCTATGTATATATGTAATATATATATAGAGAGAAAGTATTGGATTCATGTCAAAAATTCGATGTCGAGATTTTGATGGATCTTCACGTTTTGAGGTCCCCTGAATCCAAAAAAGTGGTTTTCGCGACATGGTCTGTCTGTCTGTGTGTCTGTCTGTGTGTGTGTGTGTGTGTGTGTGTGTGTGTGTTCAATTTTAAGCATGAAGGAATTGAGCTAGGAGGTTGAAATTTTATATTTAAGTTAAACACCCCCCGGGACCGGAAAAATAAGCTTTTAATCAAAATCGGCCAAAGAATACTAGTACTTTACTGATGTACTTTTTTTCAGTTTTTTTCGATTTTCTCAAAATTCGCTCTAACGATTTTGATTAAAATTCAAAAATCAATTATTTTTTAGATGCTCTTTCAAATGTATATTCTCGTTTTTGCCCTCAAAATTGTTTGAAGCACACTTTACTCTTGTGTTTCATAGGAAAGATAGGAGAAATGGTTGCCATGGTAACAAAATATAAATATTTTCCCATACTTATAAATTTGACATCTTAAATTCTAATATATCGGCGGAAATTAAATATATCTCGACACACAAAAAAATCTGGCGTGGTGACAAGCACAGAACACAACTTTCGATTACTGAAGGTAAGAGAAAGTTGTGTGCTGTGCGCCAGTCACACCAGATTTTTTCTTATCAGACCAAGACCAAGGAGTTAATTTAATAAAAAATATTCCAAATCACTTAATTATCTTATTTGTTTATTTTTTTTTTTTTTTACTAATCCACATGGTTAACTTTAACAAAATTCCTTCACTTTCTTTTTTATTTCAATGCATTTTTGTAATTTTTCTAAAATCTATTTCTTTTTACTAGGACAAAAGTTGTCATTTAATTGGTCATTCTAATGAAATAATAAACCTTTTAATGAATTTTTTTTTTGTTTAAATGTTTATTCAATTAATAATACACTCCCCCGCAAAAAAGTGGCGCACTTTGTTTCTTCTTTAAGAAGACCTGTTCTTATTTATTCTAATGATACTGTAATTTATTAAACATTTAATATGAATAAACTTATATTTTTATAAATAACTTTAGCACAAATTCAAAACATTTTTATCAAATTATACAATTTAAATAAAATAAAGAAAAATATGTGTACTTTCAATTTTTGAGACAAATCAACTTAATCTCGGTATGTTTTAATGGATATTAATTAAAAATTTTGTTTTTATAAGAATTTTCAATAAATAGAACAGAGAAAAACTGAAAAGGAAAGATTATTTTAAAATATTAAAAATTTGGCGTTAATAAAAAAATTTCAACATTTTTGTCTTTTGTTTTGATTAAATTATAATTATTTATTAAAATGATATGGATTTGTGTTAAATTTACTTAGAAATGTATAAGATACTTCATATTAAATGCTTAATAAATTTCAGTATCATTAAGGTAGAGTAAAATAGCTCTTTTTAAGAAGAAACAAAGTGCGCCACTTTTTTTTGCGGGGCAGTGT
>JAKCPI010020935.1:0-35060 GCA_023213315.1 Euborellia annulipes
ACTTAACACGAAGCTTTTGAACAAAATCGGCCAAAGAGTACTAGTACTTTAGTGAAGCACTTTTTCAGTTTTTTTTTATCGATTTTCTCAAAATTTGCTTCAATGATTTTGATTAAAATTCTAAATCAATTATTTTTTAGTTGTTCTTCAAAATGTATATTCTCATTTTTGCCCTTGAACTCTTTTAAAGCACACTTTACTCTTGTACTCCATAAGAAAGATTAGAGAAATGGTTGCCAACAATAACAGAAGAAAAATATAAATTTTACATCTTGAATTTTAATATATCGGTGAGAACTAAATAAATATATCGACACAAAAAATCTGGCGTGACAAGCACTGAACACAACTTTCGATCAGTCACACCCGATTTTTTTAAGATTAAAATAATAACTTTATTTATTGAAAATGAATTCATTTTTTTATATATAGAAAAAAATACATTCATTATTCATCAATGTCTTAATTTCTCTCTAAATTCCGGAAATTCAATATGATTTAGCTCGATATATTATATTTTTTTTTTCTATTAATTTTGAAAAATGATTCTCCATTTCTTCCTTTCATAATAATAATAATAAGGAAATGAATAGGAAGCATAAGGAAGCAGAGGAGGAGGCCATGATGTCGTTGTTGTTGTTGTTGTTTGTCATTTGGTGCCACGCCTATCATTTATTATACTAAATGCTTTTCCATTATCTTATTAACCTCGGCCCCTAGGATCGCTTTCCTCCCTCGCTGGCAGCCATTTTGATTTATCTTTGGGTTTATTATTAACATCTCACATTTCTTTTGAATTTTTTTTTTTAACTAATTAAACTTTAATGAAAAATATTTACAAAAAATTGTATTAATTATAGAAAGTAATGTGCATTGCGAATTTTGGATAGGCGAAGGAAGAGCAAAGGATCCATTCCAATTAGATTTGGAACTTTCTTGCTCAAGGGCCCACATTTTGTGGGTACGTGGATGGCGACCACGAGCTACCCGAGCTGGGACAGGCAGTCCTTCTGCTCTTTGTATGTCTGTCTATTCCTTCCTCTTTCTAACAGGCGTCAGACTGTTCGACAGGCCGGCCTGTTTTGCTCTTCTTGGATAGGGTTGGAGGAAAAAATTACGTCCGCTGACCCCGCATCGCGGAAATAAGGCGAGGACAGAAGAAGAAGAGAGTCGGAGCTTTCAAAGCTAATATTTTTTTCTCTTTGAAGCGCTTACTTCGGATTTAAAATCTAAACTTATTTTGAGGAAGAGGAAGGCGAGGGCCCAAATTAATATGCAGACCCGCCAAGGCTTTCGGTAGCCCTGAATATATGTATTGTAAAAGAAATGTATTGTGGTTTAGCACTCTTAATTTGACTGATTGATATCACACATATTTCTTGTAGATCTGATGATAGTCATTTGACATAAACTGAGAAACTTTAAAAAATTGGTTGACCGTCAATCAGTGGCGTCATTTGGGGGGGGGTGGTCATTTGCCCCCCCCCCCCCCAAGGGCTCTGACTTTTATAAAATTTTATATTATTCTAGATAAAATCTTTCAAAATATATCTACGAGTATATAAACTGTAGAGAATTAAACAATTAATAAAATTAAATATCTTTTGGCTCAATTTGAGTACATATTTGTAAGTAAATTTTAAGAAAAAAAATGTTTGCCCCTCCCAAGAAAAAGTTGAAATGACGCCACTGCCGTCAATTAATAAATCGTGAAAACAGAATAATTTTTTTCTTTCATCGAGCTTAAACCTGGATGCGCTAGGGCTGTCAAGATAATAATTGAGGCGTGGAAGTACCAAATGGGCCGGTGTAGGGGTTAGCGTGCTGGACTTGTATACCAAACCAGGGGTTCGGATCCCAGGCAGTCCGATGATTTTATTTAAGCCATTTGAATACCAAATAGCTTAAATAAGAATGCCTGGACCCCCAATAGATATATTCAATACAACGGTTATCGTAAAAGTCTTATATGGCCTAAGTTGCCGAAAAGACTGTGTGCCTGTGTGGGTGAATGTGAGTGTGAGTGTGGAAAAAGTGTGTTTTTATAAAAAAAAAGTACCAAATGGGTTTTGTGCCATTTTTCGAAATTTTAAGATTTTCTTTTAGAAATGTAGTAGGCCTATATACTACAAATGTGTATTGTACTGCATGCTTTGAGAAATGGAATATGTGCCTATCGCACTTTGGAAGCTTCTGAAGTGCATTCAAAGATATGACTGTTCTGATCTTAAACAGTTTTTCGCGATTATCTCAGGACTCTAATTTTGGCACTTACCCCCTTTGGTACTTCCACGCTTCAATTAGTGTTAAAATGCAAAGAAAATAATCTAGTGTCGTTAAAGTAGTTCAACGGAAAATTCCTCTATTCCTCTATAAAATAGATATGTTAAACAGGAAGGCTCTAGTCGACAAAAGATTATTTTTATTATATAAAAAAAAAGTTTGTCTGAATATAAAAGTAACAAATTGTTAAAGAACTTTTAGAACATTATTGAGAGTATACTGAATTTTTTTCCCCTTTATGAAAATTAGATCACGTGATCCACGAAATAAAAAAGAGTGGGGTCGCATTCCCTTTTTTTTTTTGTATAAAAATCAAATTAAATGGATTTGGTTTTGTTGTATCTTTTTCTCCAAAAGAGAGAAAGAGAGAGATTAACATATTGGGCCCCCCGAGGGGCGGGGTTCCCCTGCCATTCAACCCAGGGATAATTTACAATAAGAATATTGATATTTTTTTATATTCCTTGAGAGGAAGAAAAGCAAAGAGCAGTCAATCCTGTTGAGGGTTTGTTGAGCCCCCGGCGCACAACAACAGCAACAAAAGCAGCACAAGACGCTTTATTAGATTGTGATATTCCACCCCCCACTACACCACCACCTCAACCCACCGGTATTTGAAAAAAGCTACACACACAGAGAGAAAAAAAAAACTCTTTAGAAATTTTTAGTCGAAAAGGCAACGCAGAGAATGCAAAGAAATGATGAAAAGGAATTTAAGAATGGCAGTGAAAAGGGAAGAAGAAATGCCATTTTGGATTATTTGAATGGGAACCGGGATCCCGGGCTGGCTTTCGGGATCCCTGAGGGAATGTGTAGCTGGGATTGGTGGAGATGCTGGTTCACTTTAATTAAGACCCGTCTATAAACATTCATTGGAAATTAAACATTCAAATTACAATTAATAAATTTTTATTTAATTTCATTCAAGAAATATATTTCTTGTTACTAATGTTAATATATGGACCCTGTTATGCATTAGTGTGTCAAGCGCCAAAAAATTAAAAATTGAGTTAAGCACGGAATATTGTTTCAAATGCTATAATTAAAAGTATTTTTTTATGAAATATGTCCTTAAAAAATTTATATTTAATGTTACTTGCACAATTGACAAAAAAAATTATATATTGAAAACAAAAAACTTTAATGTTAATTTTCTCAAAACTCGGTAGGTGGCGCTTGACACTCTAATGTGTAACAGGGTCCATATAAAAAGAAAGTATTGCATTCATATAAAAAATTTAATGTCAAAATTTTGTTGAAAATACACGTTTTGAGACCCTCTGTGTCAAAAAATGTGGGTCTGTGTCTTTTTTTTAAATTTAAGGTCTTTTTCGGCATCTGAGGCCATTTAGACCCCGTCCCGTTATTTCCATTTATTGGTATCCAATTCAATTATAATAAATTTCACGCTTGGGACGGAATGCTGATCTTAACAAGTAAGAATGTCTCTGTGTTAAAAATAAAAACATGAAGGAAATGGGCTACGAGGTTAAAATTTTATATTCAAACACTTCAAAACCCTTTTGACAAGCAAAAATAAACTTTCAAATAAAATCTTCTGAGGAAGGAAACGAGAACCCACCTCAGTATTATCCCATATAAGTTACTCTTCATAATAACCACAACTTGTGAGGTCTCAAACTAATGACTAAACAGAGATATATATAATTCAATATTTATTAATTCAAATACTTCGCGGCTTACATACACGATGTATATAATATCATAAATATTAACAGGAACAGGTAGATGAAGGCAGCCAGCAAAGAACAAAAACTTTATTTAAATATCGTCGACGTTTCGGGATACTGTGCATTTGTAAAAAATTCAGTCTTTTACTCTTGGTCAGTGCTGATGTTTCGGGCCCATTCAACAATAAATTAAGCCCAGACACCTACTACGATTCTCATAGACAATTAAACATACATTTAATGGTATATGCAAATTTCTATTATAATTTTGTATGACCTACATGTATCAATCTAAACAACATTAACAATTTATCGTAAGTTTTTTGTCATGTTTTGTTTTTAAAAAAAATACTTGTAAAGATTAATTGTAATTTTACCTGGCTAACACCAAATAAATTGTTCGATGACCGTAGGTCCTGAAGATGGGAGCGACTCGTTCCTGAAACGTCGACGATATTTAAATAAAGTTTTTGTTCTACCTGTTCCTGTTGATTATCACTCAGCCATTAATTTCTTTTCTATCATAAATATTATATCTTATTTATTAAACAGAGAGATATTGGGGAATGTGGGGGGTAATAAATACTAATAAATGAAAATTTTAATTAAAGGATACGCGAGAAAAAAAAAACAATGTGAGCTTTTCTGACACAATCTCTTATTGACTCCAATAAATATTTGGTGATTTTTTTTTTTTTTTTTTGAAAATATTGGCAACGCTGCCCTTATTTTTTAATTGAATTTATTCCCACCGAGGGGTGTTTTTTTTTTTCATTTCCCACTTTAAGTATAAAATTAAATTGGATCGGAATCAAACAGAATCTCACTTGAGAGTCTTCATTCTTGTCAAGCCAATGTCTCTCTCTCTCTTATATATATAATTGGAAAATCCTCTCTCTCTGTACCTGTCTGCTGTCGTCTGTCCGAAGAATTAGAGAGAAGCACCCTTAAATGTGGTTGTCAAATTGAAATTGGGACTTCTCTCTCTATCTCTTTCTCTCTCTGTACAATTTAATTCCGTTTTAGAGGTTAATCGGGTTCCCTCTCTCTATCGATGTTGTCGTAGAGAACCTTATTTACTTGTTTGTTGTTGTTGTTGGCCGAATGAATGAAGTGGGAGAGAGGGGGGGGGGGGAGGAGGAGTAGAGTATAACCCAGTAAACCACCCTCTGTCAAGTTTGATTTCCTTAAAAAGAGATTTCCCATTCCCTTTCAAGTCTGTCTGTCTGTATGTCTGCTTTTAATAAACCTTCCGGGGATCGACCACTTGAAAATGATTTCCGCTTTTCTCATTTCTACGTGTTGGTGAATAATTCAAAAATTTATCATCGCATTGGGAATTCTGTGATAAAAGGACTCTCTATTGATTTTATTAACTAATTGTAAAATTATTAACGATTAGGCCTGATTAAAGGTTTTTTTTTTTTGAAAATTTTTATTTTGCATTAAAATTTAAAAAAATTCTGGTTTGACCATTGACGTATCCAGCTCAAAATGAAAGGCGAGGGGGCACCTTTTCTAATATCCATTTATTATTTTATTAAATGCCACAACCTAACTGGAGATAGGGGATGACGTCACTAGTAGTTTTTATTTTCTCACAGGTGGTGTGAATTTTTTGCTGTTTATTTATTTATTTATTTTTAACTTTGCCCATCAACCGTAGGTTGGGCAGGTAATGTAATCGTAAAAAAAAAATCGAAGTTTTTCTGAAGCTGCCAAAATGCGTTTTGAGGTCCCCTGAATCCATTTAAGTAGTTTTTGGAATGATGTCGTGTGTATGTCTGTGGTAATTTTTTTCGTCAACGAAAACTCAAAAATTATTTGTTCAATTGTTTTGAAATTTTCACACATAAACTAGGGGTAGAGGCCAAGAACTGAAAAGCTTTTGGTAAACATCGAACTATTAGGGGGGGGAGGACCAATATTTATTTCTTACATAACCTATAATTTTTTTTTTTATAAATTCAGAAACTAGAATTTCTCCCGAGTAAAATGATATATAATATGTAAAACATTAGCCATAAGGGGGGGCCCTAGAGGGGGTGGGTGCAATATTTTTTTCTTGAATAGTTGGTGGGCAAAGTTGTGCGCTCGGCTTACTGTTAGTCCGACTCTTTATTTTAATTTCAAGTTTGGTAGGGGGGCTCTCTTGTCCCCCTCTGGATACGCCCATGGGTGTGACTTCACACAACTTTCTCTTATTTTTGTTATTTGAAAATTGTGTTTTGTACTTTCACAAACAGATTTTTTGTAGAGACAATTTATAATTTCCAGCAGTAGAATAAAATATTTTTTAAAGTCATCGGCATCTTAGGCCATATATACTTTAACGATACTCAATTACATTAATTAGTAAATATGTGGGAGTCCAGGCACAATTATTGACACCTAAATGGTTTAAATAAACACAATTTTTTCTTAATTTCGGTAATTTAAAGGCGCATTCTGTACTTGTTGGCCAAAATATAAATACAAATCAAATTTTTAAGTATTAATTTTTAAAATTTTACATTAAAAATAAATTTTTTTTTCGAAAAAAAAGTATTTTTTTCAAATCTCGGGGAGGGGGTAATTACTCCCTTTACCCCCCCCCCCTCCTTGTATCCGCCCTTGATTTCAACCTCTTAGCTCTTTTCGTTCTTGCTTTAAATTGATAACCTATCCAAAGTAAGACAATCATTGTGGGAACGAACCACTTTTTTTAAACTAAGGGGGTCTCAAAACGTGTATTTCCATCAAACGGTTCATCGACACCGAATTTTTGAAATTAATTCAATCCTTTTTCTCTTTATATTACCTATATAGGTAAGAGAAAGTAATACTTTTCTAAAAGATTCTGATGACTGAGATAGCTTATGGATCATCTCTGGTCTTTTATATTTCTTTAGCAATAATAGCTCGAGCTGAAAGAGACTTAAGCCCTATTTTTCTGTACTTAGGCTTATACTAAATTTGAATTTATAATGTCGTTTTTAGGGGTCTATTAAAATTAGGGGAAGTTTATTTTTTTGGATAACTCATATTCAGTCATTTCAGAGAAGAGGTCTGCCACCTGTCTAGAAATTATTTATTAGCTATTCAAATAGCTTCTTGCAAAATAGATATGTATTGTTGTCGGTGTTTCGACAATAATAACATCCTACCTGACCTTAAATAATGTAATCTGGTTGGTCAATAAATAATCTTTAGACAAGCAAACGTCTTTGTTAAAAACCCTCAGTGTCACGATCTTATTTATGGCTATTATAATTTAATAGAAAAGGGTGAATCAAAAACACCCTATTTTCAGGCTATTATTAATATATTATATATTAATTATCGGTATTTATCATTGTTGAGATATTAAGTTGTGGCATCTTCTACGCTACCCTTCTTCTTATTTCGAAATAAATACTTTACCACTCTAGATATTCATCACGCGTAAAAGTTATTTCTTTTCTTTAGCAAATTTTCTCCGTGTATTCGTTTTTTTATATTAATTCCTCTATGCTTACCACGGACTTAATTTTTTTTTTGTGATTCGATTTATTTTACTAATATTTTCGATCCGCCACTGTTAGGTCAAAAAATAAATGAACTATATGAATAATATTTTTTTTTTATTTTTTTATTTTTATTTTTTTTTTAAAAAAACATTCACACTTTTTTCTCATTCACACTCACACTCACACACACATTCATACAGTCTTTTCGGCAACTCAGGCCATATAAGACTTTTTACGATATCCGTTATTAATAATTATACATATATGGGGTCCAGGCATTCTTATTTAAGCCATTTGGTATCCAATTGGCTTAAATAAAATCATCGGACTGCCTGGGGTCCGAACCCGCGACGTTTGGTATATGAGGTTAGCACGCTAACCTCTACGCCATGCCCCGAGGGCTGAATAATATTTTGATTTCATTTGAGGAAAAAATGTGTTTATTATAGGATATGAAATATATGAGAAATATACAAAGAATAATAAATAACCTCTAGATGATTTTTTAGAATAATTGTTCTGTCAATAAAAAATAATTTTATTATTATTTCTAGTCTATGGAATCCCCTCCGGCGGACCCTCTTTCCTTAGTCATATGTCGCAATTTTTCAGACAAATAACTTATATTAATGCACCCCCCTTACTTACCTTAAAGATGATTACTACTCTATTTCCTCAAATAATTTTATTCTGTTTATAATTAATATATATCTACTGTATTTAAGCTAAAGATCAGTGAAAAGAAAAATATTTTAACATTTATTTCCTCATTTTTTATTTTTGCTATAGACCTATACATTGTACTCGTACTGGTCGAATTTATTTGTTAGATTTAAAGGCTTCGAGCTAGTGCTCTTTTTCTTTTCTTCCATTTTATTATACCCTACTCTTTTTTCCAATCAATTTATATTTTCTTAGGAAAAATTTTCATCAAAAAAAATTGATATTTTTTAAATAAAAGAAAGGAAAAGAAAAAGATTAACAAAGGAACAAAAATTTTTCTAGTTTTTAATCTAGATGCCATTTTCCATGAGTACACCCGAGTAAAAATGATTAAAAATGATCGAGGGATCCACACGCCCGCAGCAGGTCTTCATAGTAAATCTTTAGGGACAAACAGGGGTACACACGCCCACACCAGGGATACATTTTTCTTCTGATCACTTTAGATATACGGCACACCAGATTTTTTGTGTCGACATGTATTAGGTTTCCGACAGTACAGTACATTCGAATTTCAAGATGTAAAATTTATAAGTATGAGAAAATATTTATATTTTGTTACCATGGCAACCATTTCTCCTATCTTTTCTAGTACAAGAGTAGAGCGGTCTTCAGAAGATTTCAATGGCAAAAAGAGAATATACATTTTAAAGAGCATCTAAAAAATAATTGATTTTTGAATTTTAATCAAAATCGATGGTGCGAATTTTGAGAAAATCGAAAAAAAGTGAACAAGTGCATCAGTAAAGTACTAGTACTTTTTGACCGATTTGGATCAAAAGCTTCGTGTTACGTCCCAGGGGGTGCCTAACTTAAATATAAAACTCGTGAGTAGGAGGGGAATGAGCCAGGTTTGAGCCCACGAAATTACCTCTCTGTTCGGATCCGAACAGAGAGTTTTTCGGAGACTCTCCTCTCCTTCCTCTCTGTTTAAATAACATTTAAATTTTTTAAATATAAAATTTCAACCTCCTAGCTCTTTTCGTTCTTGAGATATTTTGTTCACAGAAACACCCCCACACACACAAACACACACACACACACACACAAACAGCCATGTAGCGAAAACCCTTTTTTGATTCAGGGGACCTCAAAACGTGTAAATCCATCAAAACCTCGACATCGAATTTTTGACATGAATCCAATACTTTCTCTATCTATATATTAACATATATAGAGGTAAAAGAAAGTAAAAATAAAGAAGTTACTTAAGTTTAAATAATATTTCATTATATCTCTGAGTTACAAGTTATCCGAGTGTTTGGAATACTCTGATTTAAATTATTCATATTTTATTTATAATAAATAATTTATATTGTTAAAAAACCGACAATCAGTTATCGTGACACTTCCGACTCACATATTTTATTAATTGATCCATTAAATTCAATAGGCGAATAAAAATAATTAATTTATTGTAAAATCAAATTAAACAAAAAAAAAAAAGTAAAAATGAATCAATAATTGAAACCTTTTGAATATTATTCATATTCAATAATCAAGTCATATTTTGCTGTCAGATGATATCAAACGACAAAAAAATGAATAAAGGGTGAGATGAGGTATGTTAGGAGTGGGGAACAAAAGTACAAAGGTGTACAAATAAGACAGGTCATTCAGGTATGGGTCACCTGCCCTGCAGGTCAGGTCACTTGGTCACCTGGTCAACGGCCCGTCCTCACCCTTGTCTGAAAAAATTTCAAAACCACCCCTCTTTGGATGTTTCTCATCTTTTCTACCCCCCTCCCCCCCCTTATATCTTTTACTCTTGCCTACGACATACAGAATATAGTATACATAAATCAATTTCCGTTTCTTAAATCCATCTTAACAAAAAAAAAAAAAAAAATTGTCGCCCTTCAATAGTATTTTAGCAATAGAAAAAAAATGAATGAAAATAATTAAATTATTTTTAAAAGAATTAAATCTTAATCTTCAATTCAAAGATGAAGAATTAAATAATGACCAGACCAAGACTTTATTATATTTACTATTACTAGTTTCAGAAGTAATTAGCTTACAATTTTAAAATTCCCCCTTCCTTGAAGCAGAGACACTTCAAGAACTATTATAAGTATTAGTGGTTATCTTTCTGTCTTTAGCGATAAAATCAGGGGTGTAGTGGAGCGGGAACGCGTGGGAACGGCGTTCCCACACTGGTTTCACTCATTAAAAAAAAAAAAAAAAAAAAAAAATAATAACAAATAAAAGTAAAATTATTTAGGCAAGTAAATAGAATTGCACCATTTCATTATTAATTTTTCTAAAATTTTCCCCCGGAAGCACCCCCCTCCCCCCCTCCATTGGTAAGTCATGTATTTAGCGTTCCCACATTGAAAATTTTGCCACCTCACCACTGGATAAAATCATACTAGCCAACAATTAATTTAATTAAATGCCCGAGTAAAAATGATTAAAAATGATCTAGAGATCCACACGCCCTCAGCAGGTCTGCATAGTGAACCTTTAGCGACATACAGGGATATACACGCCCGCACCAGGGACACACAAAGATATATAATGAATCCAAGATTGTAGGGAAACTTGGGGGGATGTCGGAACTGGAGGGAAGGGTACATTGGCCGCCCTCTCCCTCTCTCTCTGGGATGAACCAAAAGTTTATATAATAAATCTCAAACATTTCTTTTAAACATAATTATTTTTGAATTTTTCCAAATTCTTCTTTCTGGTGTTTTTTCAAAATAAATCAAGCAGAAAGTAAGCTACTCGTTTGAAATTTTATATTAAAATTAGGTGACCTTCCTGACATTTGAAAATAAATTTTTAAATAAAATCGATTAAAGAGTAGCCTAGTACTTTACCGATGTATTTTTTCCAGTTTTTTTTTTCCGATTTTCTCGAAATTTTGATTAAAATTCACAAATAATTATATTTTAGACGCTTTTTAAATTGGATATTCTCATTTTGATCTCAAATTTGTTTGAACCATACTTATACGGAAGAAGGAGAAATAGTTACAATGGCAACAAAATATAATTATTTTTCTATGTTTATAAATTCCATGGCTGTTGGCTGCAGGCCATCCCGCCAGTTTATACCAATACAAGCATATAATTTACTAGTTAATATTCTACAAATAACATCAACCAAATAAATATATAGTAAAAACATTTCTACCAATAACAGAATAAAAATAAATACATGGAAAGTTTGCGAGATATGTTTGTGCTTAAGATTGGGCAAAATTGCACCCCCTGGAGTCGAACCAGGACCTCCACACTTTCGCGGCGGGTGGACTACTCTTTTCCTAGGGCGCCGGCCCAATAATAATAGGCGGATACGAGATGTGCTTATTGGGCCGGCGCCCTAGGAAAAGAGTAGTCCACCCACCGCGAAAGTGTAGAGGTCCTGGTTCGACTCCAGGAAGTGCAAATTCCATCCATTTTAAACAAGGCTCTATCTAGTAAATACATAGAAAAAAACATTCGTACAAAAAAGACAAACAAAATTAAACACATTTATTTATTTATCAATATAAATTTTATATCTTGAATTCAGTCAGTAACTTACTGCCGGAATATATGTTTACACAAAAAGTACACAAGTACTTACCTAATGTAAGAGACATTAGTGTACTGTGCATTCAGTCACAGCAGATTTTTTATAATATATTCATTAGGGTATGTGGATCCTAAAAATAATCTGCATAACCCTTAAAAATCTATTTCTTTGTATTCTTATAAAAAGTTGCTAGCGTTTTTCTTATTTAAAAGAAATATAACGTTATAATATTATGTTAGAAAAAGACTCATCTCCATCCAAATAAGAAATCTAGATAATGTATTTAAAATAAACCTATACCCGATTTTCCCATAAAAAAAATTCCAAAAGAAGGGTTTGCAAAGGTTTGCAATTTCTTTTGCATTCAAGATCTCACCAACAGTTAAAATCTTCGTTACTTTTTCTAATTTTCTTTTATACTCACTCTCCTTATAGACATGATACTACTTCTTTCTACCTGTGAAATACAAATATACAAATAGATTTTTTTTTTTATACGATTGATATGACCGTTAACCTTTGCTTTTTTTCGACTGTCAATCAAACGATGACAAAACGGGATTCTCCATTCTTTGATGATGATCTTTTGGCCGTCAGTTCTTCGCCCTTTTAGCCCTTTTGCGGTTCAAATTACGAGGCTATTTAGGGCCAGTCAAGTACAGGGTGCAAGGTCAGACAGACACCTTCCAAATTTATTCATATTGTTTGTTTGAAATTAACAAAAAAAAATCTACTTTTTTTAGAAAATAAAATCTTGTTTTAACGGAAGTGTTTTTAACAACGTTCATTTTTACTTTTTTACATTTAAAAGGATTTGTACAATAATATTTTCGGAAATAAAACGACCTAGATTGAATAGAAATTTATCGCAATCCGAAAGGGTGGTAACGGTCCGTTTCTTTGATATAACTATCTCTTGAATCAATAGATAGGTCTGACCTGAAGTTTGGAAAAATTAATTATTCAGAAGCTTAGGCTATTTATTTAAAAAAAAATCTGGTGTGCGACCAGTCTCACCAGATTTTTTGTGTTGAGATATATTTAGTTTCCGTCAGTAGGGTACATTTGAATTCAAGATGTAAAATTTATAAGTATGGGAAAATATTTATATTTTGTTACCATGGCAACCATTTCTCCTATCTTTCCTATGAAGTCAAGTGGTCTTCAGAGAGCCCACGGGGCGTGGTGTAGAGGTTAGCGTGCTAACCTCATATACCAAACGTCGCGGGTTCGGACCCCAGGCAGTCCGATGATTTTATTTAAGCCATCTGGATACCAGATGGCTTAAATAAAAATGCCTGGACCCTAATATATATAAATTCATAAATAACGGTTATCGTAAATGTCTTATATGGCCTGAGCTACCGAAAAGACAGTGTGAATGTGTGTGTGAGTGTGAGTGTGAATGAGAAAAAAGTGTGAATGTTTAAAAAAAAAAAAAAAAAAAAAAAAAAAAAGTGGTCTTCAGAAGATTTCAATGGCAATATATTGGGATGATGGCTGAACTATTAGAAGATATGAGTAGGATGGCAGCCAGGAGAGAAATCAGACAAAAATTCAATCAATTTTTAACTAATTTTATTACGATTGCCGACGTTTCGGACGCGAATCGCGCCCTTCCTCAGGACCTATGATCAATGAGACAAACATGTTATGATAAAAGTTAACAAAAATTTAAATACATTTCTTTTCAAAAAAAAAAAAAAACTTACAATCGATAGTTAATGAAATACAGATGGACGTATTTTTTTAATTAACAATATAAAAATACAATTCACGGGTGTGAGGTGCATTGTTTTGTACTGTATATATTTGCTGTTATTCATTGACGCCTTTCGCATTAATAGTATTAAAATTGAAAAATAGTAATAGGCTACTTTCTCTCTATATACCGGTATATGTATCAATATCTCTATATATCTATATATATATGTATAGGTAAGAGAAAGTAAAAATTATAATTAAAAATCTGGTGTGACTGGCGCACAGCACACAACTTTCTCTTACCTTCGGTAATCGAAAGTTGTGCACTGTGCTTGTCACAACAGATTTTTCGTGTCGACATGTATTTAGTTTCCGACAGTAGGGTACAATTGAATTCAAGATGTAAAATTTATAAGTATGGGAAAATATTTATATTTTGTTACCATGGCAACCATTTCTCCTATCCTTCCCTATGAAATACAAGAGTAAAGTGGTCTTCAGAAGATTTCAATCGCAAAATGAGAATATACATTTTAAAGAGCATCTAAAAAATAATTGATTTTTGAATTTTAAAAAAAATCGTTGGAGCAAATTTTGAGAAAATCGAAAAAAACTGAAAAAATACATCAGTAAAGTACTAGTACTCTTTGGCCGATTTTGATTAAAAGCTTATTTTTCCGGTCCCGGGGGTGTTTAACTTAAATATAAAATTTCAACCTCGTAGCTCAATTCCTTCATGCTTAAAATTGAACACACACCCCACACACACACCCACCCACCCACCCACAGACAGACCATGTCGCGAAAACCACTTTTTTGGATTCAGGGGACCTCAAAACGTGAAGATCCATCAAAATCTCGACATCGAATTTTTTACATGAAACCAATACTTTCTCTCTATATATATATTACATATATACATAGGTAAGAGAAAGTAAAAAAAAATAAAAGAATATGTAAGAAATGTAGAAGAAATAAATTTCAATTATATTCTTACATTCCCTATTTAAAAGGATTCTAATTATTATAATTAGTTATATTGTTAATATAGTAATTAATTATTCTAATTAGAATCTCTATTTATAGAAATAGAAAAAAACTGATAATTTTTTTTGTGGTTTTTTTTCGGAGCCAGCACCCCCTTGAATCTGAAAAGAAATTTTTGTACTCCTTTGAAAGTGTCTTTCAATTTTTACTTTCTCTTACCTCTATATATATGTTAATATATATAGAGAGAGAAAGTATTGCGATCATGTCAAAAATTCGATGTCGAGATTTTGAAGGATCTTCACGTTTTGATGTCTCCTGAATCCAAAAAATCTGGTGTGACTGGCGCACAGCACACAACTTTCTCTTACCTTCGGTAATCGAAAGTTGTGTACTGTGCTTGTCACACCAGATTTTTTGTGTCGACATATATTTAGTTCCCGACAGTACGGTACATTCGAATTCAGATGTAAAATTTATAAGTATGGGAAAATATTTATATTTTGTTACCATGGCAACCATTTCTCCTATCTTCCCTATGAAATACAAGAGTAAAGTGGTCTTCAGAAGATTTCAATCGCAAAATGAGAATATACATTTTAAAGAGCATCTAAAAAATAATTGATTTTTGAATTTTAAAAAAAAATCGTTGGAGCAAATTTTGAGAAAATCGAAAAAAACTGAAAAAGTACATCAGTAAAGTACTAGTAATCTTTGGCCGATTTTGATTAAAAGCTTATTTTTCCGGTCCCGGGGATGTTTAAGTTAAATATAAAATTTCAACCTCATAGCTCAATTCCTTCATGCTTAAAATTGAACACACACCCACACACACCACCCACAGACAGACCATGTCGCGAAAACCACTTTTTGGATTCAGGGGACCTCAAAACGTGAAGATCCATCGAAAAAAATCTCGACATCGAATTTTTGACATGAATCCAATACTTTCTCTCTATATATATATTACATATATACATAGGTAAGAGAAAGTAAAAGTAGTTTTTCGCGACATGGTCTGTCTGTGTGTGTGTGTGTCTGTGAACAAAATATCTCAAGAACGAAAAGAGCTAGGAGGTTGAAATTTTATATTTAAGTTAGGCACCCCCATGGGACGTGACACGAAGCTTTTGAACAAAATCGACCAAAAAGTACTAGCACTTTACTGATGCACTTTTTCAGTTTTTTCGATTTTCTCAAAATTTGCTCCAACGATTTTTTTTAAAATTCAAAAATCAATTATTTTTTAGATTCTCTATAAAATGTATATTCTCATTTTGTGATTGAAATCTTCTGAAGACCACTTTACTCTTGTACTCCATAGAAAAGATAGGAGAAATGGTTGCCATGGTAACAAAATATAAATATTTTCCCATACTTATAAATTTTACATCTTGAATTCAATTGTACCCTACTGTCGGAAACTAAATACATGTCGACACAAAAAATCTGGTGTGACAGCACAGTACACAACTTTCGATTACCGAAGGTAAGAGAAAGTTGTGTGCTGTGCGCCAGTCACACCAGATTTTTTATTAATTAAACATTAATAGGGACTTAACAAGCGAGTAATAAATTCGCTCCAACGATTTTTTTTTTTGAAATTTAAAAATCAATTATTTTTTAGATTCTCTTTAAAATGTATATTCTCATTTTGTCATTGAAATCTTCTGAAGACCACTTTACTCTTGTACTCCATAGAAAAGATAGGAGAAATGTTTGCCTTGGCAACAAAATATAAATATTTTGCCATACTTATAAATTTTTACTTTCTCTTACCTCTATATATGTTAATATATATAGAGAGAGAAAGTATTATGATCATGTCAAAAATTCGATGTCGAGATTTTGATGGATATACATGTTTTGAGGTCCCCTGAGTCCAAAAAAGTGGGTCCCGCAAATTGGTCTGTGTGTGTGTGTGTGTGTATGTGTGTCTGTGTGTGTGTCTGTGTGTGTGGACAGATTTTTAGCATGAAGGAGTTGAGCTAGCGGATTGAAATTTTATATTTAACTTAGGTACCTTTGAAGAATCTCAAAATAAGCTTTTGAACAAAATCGGCCAAAAAGTACTAGTACTTTACTGATGTACTTTTTCAGTTTTTTTCGATTTTCTCAAAATTCCCTCCAAGGATTTTTTTAAAATTCATAAATGAACTATTTTTTAGATGCTCTTTAAAATGTATATTCTCATTTTGCCGTTGAAATCTTCTGAAGACCACTTTACTCTTGTTCTTCATAGGAAAGATAGAAATGGTTGCCATGGTAACGGAATTTAAATCTTTTTCTTTTTATTAGATTAAAAATCAATTATTATTTAAATTCCCATTTATTTTTTACTTTCTCTTAGCCTATATATGAAATATATAGGAGAGAAAGTATTGCGATCATGTCAAAAATTCGATGTCGAGATTTTGATGGATATACATGTTTTGAGGTCCCCTGAGTCCAAAAAAGTGGGTCCCGCAAATTGGTCTGTGTGTGTGTATGTATGTATGTATGTATGTGTGTGTGTGTGTCTGTATTTGTGGACAGATTTTTAGCATGAAGGAATTGAGCTACCGGATTGAAATTTTATATTTAACTTAGGTACCTTCCCACACGCTCAAAATAAGCTTTTGAACAAAATCGGCCAAAAAGTACTAGTACTTTACTGATGTACTTTTTCAGTTTTTTTCGATTTTCTCAAAATTCCCTCCAAGGATTTTTTTTTAAATTCAAAAATCAATTATTTTTTTAGATGCTCTTTAAAATGTATATTCTCATTTTGCCGTTGAAATCTTCTGAAGACCACTTTACTCTTGTTCTTCATAGGAAAGATAGAAATGGTTGCCATGGTAACGGAATTTAAATCTTTTTCTTTTTTATTAGATTAAAAATCAATTATTATTTAAATTCCCATTTTTTTAAAAATTTATTTGTGTCTTTAATTGTTTCAAAGAAAACATATATATATATCTCTCTCTCACTTGCAAACATTATCGTCTCTCTCTACTCTTTTTAAATTCCCTTTCCACCTTATCTTCGCATAGAAACAATGTTAATTTCCTATAGGGATTTGTATGTTAATTTCGATTCAAAAGGGGTCCCCTTTGGAACTTTTTACGCATTTAAAATTTTTTTTTCCAATTCTTATGAAATTTTGTATTTATTTACGATTCTATATTGTGTATAAAATGTCCAAATATGAGATTAAAATTTTGAAAAATAACCATAGTTTATTTGAAGCAGTCAACATTTAAAATGCAAGTTTGAAACTAAGGTGCTATCGGAAACTAAATATATCTCGACACAAAAAATCTGGTGTGACCAGCACAGTGCGCAACTTTCTCTTACCGAAGGGTAAGAGAAAGTTGTGTGCTGTGCGCCAGTCACACCAGATTTTACATCTTGAAAATCGAATGAACCGTACTGTCGGAAACTAAATACATGTCGACACAAAAAATCTGATGTGACAAGCACAGTACACAACTTTCGATTACCGAAGTTACTACATCTCTTATTTCATAGCATTATAATTATATACCTCTAGGGTATAAAGAATCAGGCAATATAAACTTGACGTATAGAGTATAGTCAAATTATTATTTTTTTATTATTATAACTCTTTAATAACAAAATATATAAATCAAATTACATGCAAAAATATTTATTTTTATTATAAAGAGATGAATAATATAATAAAAACAGCAAAGTTATTTTCTCTTTTTTGACGCCTTTTCAAATTATGAATGAATAAAGAAGAAGAAGAAGAAGCAAAAGAGGAAGAAAAAGAAGGAGTAAGTAGGGAAAAAAAAGAGAAGAAAAGAAAAATCCTTCTCTTGAAGCTTCGAAATCCTTTTACAAGGCGAAATCTAAAGTCAACTATTTTACAAATCAATTTCCATATCATTTTCGGGGGTGGCCACCCTATTTGAAAGGGGCTGGGGTAGGCCGTCGTGAGGGGGTGGGGGTGGCAGTTGAGACCCTTTAAAAACCGCACAATGCAATATAATACGGTAACCTTCAATTGAGATAAAATTCACTTTAGTGAAGGGGTGTGGGTGTTTGGAGGGGTGGTGGGGGTGGTGAAGGTTCACTCAAGGGTGGTGGCCTTTCAAATGCAGATGGAACTGAACGCTTTTCAAAAGAGACCTCCTCTCTCTTTGCGTCTTTTTTATACACTGCTTAGAATATATAGAAATAACGACAAACAGACAAACAAACATGGATTGAAATTTTATAATTTCTTAATATAGAATAGCGTGGGGCTCGTTTCCCGGTGACACATATCACGAGGGTGAAATAAAAATACTTTAATCTATATAAAAGCCAGAAAATATATCTTCTCTTATGAATGTTGCGTAATGTGCTATTAGTCACACCAGTTTTTTTAAAATCTAAAAAATTCAAAAGAATATACAGTAATTATTATTATTATTATTATTATTTTTTTTTTTTCATTTTTTAGGAAAATTTATTTCAATTGAATTTTTTTTAACCCTTTTAGGCTACTGAGGCCATTTAGGGGTATAAATTTATTATATAAGTTGGTTAAATACATATTATCGATGACTATCCAGGGACGTTCAACACGCTGATTGCTCGGGATCACCATTCCCGAGCTTTCTCAGCGCTTGGAATCTTTTAACCGCAACGATTGTGGTGACTATTACTCTTCTCCGTTGCCAGGCCTCCCGACATTTCAATTGAATTATTGATAGAGGAAAGTACCCAAATACGGACCCCTGCCCTAATGTGGACCCCCATGGTTATTGTCTCTGTTTAGTGCTGAAACTTAGCGAAAGACAGTGTAAATACTAGTGCAAGATTCCACCACAAAGTAGAAGTGCCCTAACGTCACCTGCTCTAGTTGTTTACTTGACAGTTAGCCATTACGTGTTTTGGCAAAATTAAAAGTTTTTGTGAGTGCTCAGTTTTTTTTGATTGGACGCTATAAGTGACAGGTAAGCCTTCCAACCCTTATATATTCTTAAATGGTAATGTTGAAGGAATCATTTGACCATGTAATTATTTCCAATGTGATGTTTTTTTTATCAAATATGGCGTTTTGAAAATGCAGAAGTGAGGTGCCTAAAACGGACCCCCAACAGTTGCCTAAACTGGACCCCCTACATAATGTGTGATGTTTTATGTAAAACTTTTATGTAAACTTCTACCCCTTATAAAACCCAATGTTGAAGTATTTACCTTGACTTTTCACATTTTCAACATTCCTTTTTTTCAATTTTTCACATTTATTTTTATTTTTTTTTTCAATCACATTTTCAATTTTTACTTTCTCTTACCTATGTATATATATAATATATATATAGAGAGAAAGTTTACATTAAAAAATGTTAAAATAAAAAAATATATTTTTTGTCAAACCGTTCTATAATTGTTTGTCAGATTTATTCCCTTTCCTAGTTCAGTAAATTAAGTTTTTGGTCATTTTACCCAGGGGTCCAGTTTAGGCAACCTTTTTGAAAATCACCAAAGTGTAAGTTTTTTAAAAAATTGTTACCCCTGTAATTTATACATATATATTTGCCATAAATAAATTACCAATAGTACATCACATAGTAAAGTAAATATTACATATCTTTAAAACAGGTTTTTTCAATAATTTATATACTTTATACTATAAAAACAAAATGGGGGTCCGAATTTGGGTACTTTCCTCTAGATACCATAATAAATAGTGATGGGGTCTAAATGGCCTTAGATGCCGAAAAAGACCTTAAAACAAATAAAAAATAAACTTTGTAATTGTAATGCCTTGCTTTTGTAAAATTTCTCTTTTATGAATCAATTAAGTCAGTGGCTGGCCCTCGGGGCTTGGTGTAGAGGTTAGCGTGCTAACCTCGTATACGAAACGTCGCGGGTTCGGACCCCAAGCAGTCCGATGATTTTATTTAAGCCAATTGGATACCAAATGGCTTAAATAAGAATGCCTGGACCCCATATATGTATATTAAATCAATAACGGTTATCGTAAATGTCTTATATGGCCTAAGTTGCCGAAAAGTCAGTATGAATGTGTGTGTGAGTGTGAGTGTGAATGAGAAAAAAGTGTGAATGTTTAAAAAAAAAAAAAAAAAAAGTCAGTGGCTGTTTATTTAAACAACAGAAAAAGGAGCTTGAGCAGCCAAAAAATATAAAGCCTCCGATTTTTTACAAACTTAACGTGACGTTTCGGAAAATTTTATTATTCCATCATCACAACTAGTAAAGGGGTAACCTAAACTATTTTACTGATCCGAAATTAATTTGAAAATCGGAAGCTTTATATTTTCTTTACATTTTTTTTAGCTGCTCCTGCTCCTTTTCTTGTTGTAATATTTTGAGTATTTGTTGTAAATTAGATTGTAGCCCGAAATTAAACCAGATACAAATTCGAGTAATTTTTATTTGATTGTCGTTGTTTGGGGCACAAGTTGCGTCCATCCTCAGAACTTATGACCAATACACATTATAGGCTTATAATAAATTTCGCAGAGTTTTGATTACATTTTTTAGACTTATATTGACTTGTATTTTTTATTTTAGACGAAAAATGAAGTTACACTTTGGGAATTGATTGTGCATTCAATGACATTCCTTGATACCTGTTACATTGAATGTATTGTAAATATTTATTTTATAAATAAATACAAGGTTTTGTCCTTCTCCTCCCCCAAATGCGATTATCATTTTCGTCCTTGTTTAATTAATACATATTTTTAAAATTATCTTTATTAAAACATGAAAACAAAAAATGTAATAATTTATTATTTTAAATTGGGGAGGGGGGGGGGAATTTATATATTACTTTTATTTAATTATCATTCTTTGTGGAACCCTTTGCTATGTTTCTTTGGAATACTCACCCAAACAACATTCAGACTTTTGAGACTTTAAATTGCATTAGAACTCGCCAATATAATAGTATTTACACTTGAATTATTAACTCTAGTATAATCACAAAACAAATCATCTTCTCAAATGTAATTTATTTTTTCTTTTCTAGATTCACTTAAACGGCATCGTCGAGTCACCTTTTGAGCCAACTGCATTATCGTGAGTTCTAATAAACATTTACATTTTTTTAATTCTTTCTATGTAAATTCTCCAAATTTTATTTTATTTTGTTAAATACGTAAGTAAAAGAAGATTACACAAACTGGTTGGTGTTTGTTTATACGCTTAAAAATAGAGCTTATATTGAAACCCATTTAAATTTCCCCTTGAAACTCAACAAGCAACTATTCTTTTTCATTTTGAGTTGCCTAACTTCCAGGGGTTCCCACAATTTTCAATCAAGTCTAGTCTATATAATTATAATTATTTTTTATATCTATTAAACCAAATTAAACCAAATATTTTTACCCTTTTTGACATCTTGGCGTATTATAGATTTTATTTATTTATATATTACATTCCGATAGGCATTTTTATTTATATCATTTGGATGTCAAGTGAAAAGAACTCGCATCCTTTGGTATATAATTATATTAACAAATATTTTTTTTTTTATCTGAAAAAATATAAAACAGGAAATACGTAATTAATTGTACCAATTACATATTTTTTTTTTTATTTCTGACCTCAGCCGATGTACCTTTATTTATTTTGATTAATAAAATACTCATAGAATAGCGAACTTGGAGTGGGTATTTTTTCCATTTATTATTATTAATACTTGCAACGGCATTTATCGTTGTTGGAAATAATTCGTGTTCAAAGGTTGGAATTAATAATATTAAGTAAAGTGGGAAATATATTATAATATTAAAAAAAAAAAAAAATGAAAGGAATAAAACCAGAGTGTTCAAAAGATAAAATAAAATTTGTCCAGATGGAAAAAGAAAATTATAATTTGGGTGAGAGAGATGTGAATGGAAATGCAAATATTGCTATTTCAGGACCAAAAAGCAACTCTCTCTCTCTCTCTCTCTCTTTGGGGGTGGACGAGGACAGAATTGAATAACTTTTTGACCTCACACTCACTCACATTTATATATACGTATATAAAATCAACATAATATTCTCATCTTTATCATTTTATTCGATTTGTTACAAAAGTGAGAGAGAGAGAGAAAAGAGAAGAGAAGGAAAAAAAAACGAAAAGAGAAATTTTCAATTGCTTTTAAAAAGAGAAAAAGAGAGAGAGAGAGAGAGAGAGAGTTCTCTTCAATAACTATAAATAAAACATCACAAGAAAATATTTTGAATAAATGTATTCAAAAAAAATAAAATAGGAAAGGAACTCAAAAATAAATAATAATAATATTGACATAAAATGATTTAAATAAGAGAATTTTAAGTGGAAATGATATAAAAAAAAAACCTTTAAATACTCCCCTTATATGGTTGGATGGCTTCCCTTTTCTCGTTTTTATTCTCCCCTTATTTGGTAAATTTTAAAACAAATCTTTTAAAAAGATAAAGAAATAAGATTAGTCAATGAATGATGATAGGCGAGGAAAAAAAGACGTAGCCCCCCATCCTCTTATATACACCCCTGTTTTATTTTTTACTTTCTCTTACCTCTGTATATATGTTAATATATATAGAGAGAAAGTATTGGTTTCATGTCAAAAATTCGATGTCGAGATTTTGATGGATCTTCACGTTTTGAGGTCCCCTGAATCCAAAAAAGTGGTTTTCGCGACATGGTCTGTCTGTCTGTGTGTCTGTGTGTGTGTCTGTCTGTGTGTGTGTGTGTGTGTGTGTGTGTCTGTGAATAAAGTATCTCAGAACGAAAGAGCTAGGAGGTTGAAATTTTATATTTAAGTTAGGCATTCCCATGGGACGTGACACAGAAGCTTTTGAACAAAATCGGCCAAAGAGTACTAGTACTTTACTGATGCACTTTTTCAGTTTTTTTCGATTTTCTCTAAATTTGCTCCAACGATTTTTTTTAAAATTCAAAAATCAATTATTTTTTTAGATTCTCAATAAAATGTATATTCTCATTTTGTCATTGAAATCTTCTGAAGACCACTTTACTCTTGTGCTCCACAGAAAAGATAGGAACTCCTATGGTTGCTATGGTAACAAAATATAAATATTTTCCCATACTTATAAATTTTACATCTTGAAAATCGATTGTACCGTACTGTCGGAAACTAAATATATGTCGACACAAAAAATCTGGTGAGACAAGCACAGTACACAACTTTCGATTACCGAAGGTAAGAGAAAGTTGTGTGCTGTGCGCCAGTCACACCAGATTTTTCTGTTATTATTATTTGAATTTGTGTGTGTGTGTCTGGCTTGTTATTAATTTTAGAGATTGCGGTGTAGGTTTTAGATGAAACATTTTAAACTGAGGTTGTGTTTATATGTGGGGTTTCACTGGCTTGTTATTAGTAAACACTGCTGCTGTCTGTCCAAACCAAGAGATAATATTTTTAGGGACGTCGGGGGGGGGGGGGGCAAATTTTTTCTGCACCCGCGGCCTCAACCAACCTATTTATTTATTTTATTTGCTTCATAAATTTCTTACTTAATTCAAAATTTATTTTCCTTATTCTTTGTTACGTTTATATGTAAATGAAAATAATAAATTTTATTTTCTAGTCAATTAATTTTTATCTTCTCTCTTCTTTTATTTGTGAAAAATGGAATAAAATAAAAGCCATTAAAGAAGGAAGTTAAAAGTTGTGAGAGATGGGAGAATGAGAGAGACATTGACTATTGATGGTGCCTGGTACTTACTTATTTACTTACTCCATTTTAACTTGGTCACGGAATTATATAATAAATTATTTTAAATAAAATTTAAATAAATACTATCAGTATATTAATATTATTATTCTCATAGAAAATTAAAATTTTTTTTAATAAACATTGATGGCGACGGACCACGAGCTACCCGAGTTGGGACTGGCATTTCTTCTGTTCTCTTTTACATGTCTGTTCCTTTTATAATTTTAACAAGAAACGGGCCGGCCTGTTCTAATTATTTCCAGTTCGCTAAAGACCCATTCCACCGACCCCGCACTGCGGTAATAAGGCTAGGAAAGAAGAAGAAGAAGACTAAATTTTAGTAAAAGCCACTCTCGGAATTTCAGACGAATTGTCTTTTTCTGATTTTATACTATCAGTATAATATTCTTCCAAAAAATTTTTTTCTTTAATTTCCCCAAAGATGAGACTTCTTTTGTTGTTGTTTGTTTGTGCAAACAAAATGGACATTTGCATTTGGCTAATGGCCGGGATTCGATCCCAGGAGAGGTTTGCTTCTCTCCCCTCTCCCTCCCTCTCGGCAGCATCATCATCTTCATCATCGCCGGAACAATTAGGCAAAGTAGTTCAAGTACCCCAGTTAGAGGCGGGAATTCTCCTCCTCCCATGGGAATCTCCCTCTCCATTAGTCTGAGTGATCTTAAGCAGCGCCGATTGATTATTTTCAAGCGGGGGAAAATATTAACCCCCTCATTTCTTTTTTTTTTATTTTAAAATTTTTTTTATTTTTTAAGATATGAGCATATTTTTCTTTAAGTTGTAATTGTGCAAATTTTTTTTTTTAAACTCGTAAAGTGGCTTATATATGAATTGTAATTAAGTTGAGATATAAATATATTTTCACCTTCAAATTTTTAGAACTCTTATTATATGCACTGAGTCAGGAGTTCTTAAACTGTGGTCCGCGGACCTCCAGAAGTCCGCGAAATGGTTGCTGGAGGTCTGCGAAACAATTCTAGTTAAAAAATTATATTTTATAAAATATATGCACTAGAATTTCATAAAATCAAAGCTATTTAATTTATAAAATATAAAAATACCTCAAGAAATACATACTGATTCAAAAATCAAGCTTGAAGGGTGAAAAAATGCTTACAGTTAAATAGGGGTGCGCGAGAAAAAAAAAAGTTTAATTGGGGGTCCGCAAACTACACAAGTTTAAGAACCGCCTGATTTTGTAAATAGGATAGGTTAAACTGGCTCTTTTACCCTGACCAATTATAAAAATTTGGAAATTTTTTCGAGATTGAATTCTATTAATAATTGAAAAACGTGTACCAAAAAAATTTTTTCCTTTTATTGCGACCAGGGAAATTTTTTTTTAGCCGTATACACGCTTCATATTTTTTCAACTCACTAATTTAAATGTGTAGTTAACCACCATAGAGGAATTTAGTTTTATTTATTCCTAATATAATAACTAAAAAAATTTTTGGTTAGTTGTTTCCAGTGAGGTCATTTCAACTTTTTCTTAAAGGGGGGCAAACTTTTTTTGTCCAAAAGATATTTTTTTTTACAGTTTATATAACCTTTAGATATATTTTGAATATATAGAATAATATAAAATTTAAAAAATAATCAGAGTTCTTGGAGGGGGGGGGGACAGCAAATGTCCCCCTGCCTCCCCTCCCCAAATTTCGCCTCTGGTTGCTTCAGTCTTCCAAAGCATCATCATTTGTTAATTTTTAGGGATTTATTTGACTTTTTTTATTAAATAAATTTGGCAAGAAAAGTTTAAAATGAATATTTGATATTATTATCTTATACCAGAGGTTCCCAACCTTTTTCGATGTGCGGGGGATCCACACACCCACACCAGGGACACACAGGTATCCACCCACACACCTGCACCAGGGACACACATTTTCTTTTGGTCACTTTCGATCTACTGTGTGTGTCCCTGGTGCAGGCGTGTATATCCCTGTGTGTCTCAAGGTTCACTATGCAGACAAGCTGTGGGGGAGGGGGATCCCTCGATCATTTTTAATCATTTTACTCGGATAGTGTCAAATATTCAATTTAAACTTGTCTTACCAAATTTATTTTTTAAATAAGGTCAAATAAGAAAGATTATTATATCATTATTTTGAAATAATAAATAAAAAAATAATTTTATATTTCAAAAGTAAAAAAAAAAAAAAAAATTAAAACAAAAAATTTCATTGACCTGATTTTATAATTGTTTTTTTTTTTTTTTTTTAATTAATTTTTTTCTGTCTCTTGATGACTTCATCATCTTAATGATGAAATAATTAAATTGATTTCTATTTTTTTTTGCTTCCCCCTAAATCCCAATTAGCCGGAAATCTAATTTAGAGGGGTGGTGGTGGAAAAGGAGCTTCAAGGGCGCTGAGGACCCTTTTTCCTTCAATGGTGATCCGTTCTGCCGTTTTATGGAGGTTTTTGCGCCCCCCAAAACGCAGTAAATTCCGTAACATTGGATCCTTTTCTGTCTTTTCATGCGAAGAAATAATAACAAAAAAAAAATGTTTGTTGCGTTTTCTTCAAATTCCAACGCTCATTTTAATTAGCTTTTTGGAAACGGTCGGTGATTGGTTGGATAAAAAAAAAAAAAATAAACCACGCATCGAAAGTAATCCAATCAGGCCCAGAAAAAAATAGGAGATGGTTGTCGAAGAGAAACTTAAAAAAAAAAAAAAAAATGAGAAAAATAAGCTAAGACAGGGATTCGTGGGAGTTCTATTCTTCTCTTCTTTTTCGAATATATAATTTCTTATATACAAAATTTTATATAAATAATGAAATTAAAAAATCTGTTGTGACTGGTCGCACACAACTTTCTCTTACAAAAGAGGCTGCTTCAAATAAATTATGGCTATTTTTCAAAATGTTAATCACATATTTGGATATTTTATATAGATCTATATATATAGAGAATCCGAAATAAATATAATTTCATAAAAATTGGAAAAATCTTTTTTTAAATGGGTAAAAAGTTCCCCTTTTAAATCAAAATTAACATGCGAATCCCCAGAAGGCTTGTGCCCCCCCCCCCCCCCCCAGAAAACTACCCGCCCCAAGAAAAATTTAGTCAAAATGGAGCCTTCCAGGCTGTCTCGAATAAAAATGATTAAAAATGATCGAAAGATCCACACGCCCGCAGCAGGTCTGCATAGTGAACCTTGAGGGACACACAGGGATATACATGTCCACACCAAGGACACACAGGGATACACACGTCCACACCAAGGCACACAGGGATACCCACGCCCGCACCAGGGACACACATTTTTCTTCTGGTCACTTTCGATCTACTGTGTGTGTCCCTGGTGTGGACGTGTATATCCCTGTGTGTCCCTGGTGAAGACGTGTATATACATGTATATCCCTGTGTGTCGCTAAAGGTTCACTATACAGACCTGCTGCGGGCGTGGGTATCCCTCGATCATTTTTAATCATTTTTACTCATGCCCCCCCCCCCCAGTCAAATTCCCTAGTTACGCTCATGGCTATCTGAGATATAAGTGGGCTTTTGTGAAGTTAGCAATTTAATAAAGGCATCATTTATAAAAATTATTAAAAATAAAAATTAGAATAAATATCAAAAATTAAAATAATTAATTTTTACTTTCTAAATATTCATGTCAAAAATTAGATGTTGAGATTTTAATGGATATACTATACACATTTTGAATTCCCCTGAATTCAGGCAACATGGTTTGTCTCTGTGTGCCTGTCTGTCTGTGAACAAAATATCTCAAGAACGAAAACTGCTAGGAGGTTGAAATTTTATATTTTTAAGTTAGCCACTCCCCTGGCACGCGTTACGAAGCTTTTGAACAAAATCGGACAAAAAAGTACCACATCCTTTCGCTAATACTTTACTGATGTACAGTGAGGGGCAATATTAAGTCCCACCCATGCTTTTCTACATGTGATTATTTCATTGTTTTTATAAAAGAAAATGAAAATCTTTATTGAAAATTTTCTAAGCTTGAACCATGAAAGTTTCCATTAAAAAGTATATAATATTTTTTTTAAAAACAATGAAATAATCACAAGTAGAAAACACATGAGTGGGACTTAATATTGTCCTTCACTGTACTTGTTCAGTTTTTTTTTTTTTTTTTTTTGATTTTCAAAAAATTCACTCCAACAATTTTGAAATTCATTAATCAATTAATTTATATGCTCTTTAAAATGTATATTCTCATTTTACCCATAGTTTGAAACACACTTTACTCTTGTACTTCATAGAAATGGTTGTCATGGTAACAAATAATAGATATTTTCCTATGTCTATAAATTTTACATCTTGAATTTTGATCTAATATATCGCCATAAACTAAATAGAAATATGTCGACACAAACAAATCTGGTGTGATAAGCACAGAACTCAACTTTCTCCACCAAAGGTAAGAGAAAGTGGTCTGCTGTGCTACCGTTTACACCAGATTTTTTTTAATAAAAAGCAAACTTCATTCTAATAAATATAATTTATTAGCTATCATTTTTCACAATGGATAAGAAATTACACTAACACTCTTATTCCAAAATGTCCTAAAGATATCGATATATAGCTAAATATTATCCGGTCCAACACTCCAAACCTTTCTAATAAACCCATTTCTCTGTTCAAATCTCCAAAAAGGAAATTTTTTTCAATAGAAGGCCCTTTTTATTTTTTTCATTCTTTTTTTTCATACACAATTTTTATAGGTTTCTTTCTTTTATTTTCTTTAGAATTTGTTGTCGGAAATTGTGTCCCTTTATCTTTCTTTTGTGTCATTTTTGGGACTTTTGTCTGGCCATTGAGCCCTCCCTGTATATATAAATAAATAAGAAAATTGGGGGTGGTATCCGATGGTTCCAAGCAGTCTGGTGGTTTCTTCCTTCACGGTTGGCTTTCAAAATAAAAAAACAACTTTTTATTAATTTCCAAAACAGAAGACTTGAATTAATATTCAAAAATATTTTTTTTTATGAAAGCCCCAGTCTATTCATGTTGTTTTAAATAACCTGAAATAATCCCTTATAAAAAGGTAGATAAGAATTTTATTCTTACTTTGTTAAGCTTGAACTCTGGACTTTTTGAAATACTAAGGCCTTTTTAGAAAACAATAGGATAAGAGCCTTTTACTAAATTCAGAAAAATTACCTTGAGAAACAGGACATTTAAAGCCCGGTCCAGACGCTCCGTTTTGCACAACCTTTTGTCTGCGCAGTTCAACACGTTGCAGTTAAAACGTTCTAATTTTGAGTGTCCAGACGGTGCAGTCATATTTGTATTTTTTGCTCAGTCTTGTGTGATATCGTCATGGGGGAGGTTCTCCTGTGGTCAATTTTTGCATGCTCTCTCGTTAGAAAAAAAGATTAGAACATCTTAGAAGAACCGGGCGTTCGGGTTGCATCGATTTCTCTGAATTTTTCTACTAATTTTTCATAAGCTTCCCCCTTTTTCTCCCTGTTACTATACTCCTTCGATTTAACACGCCAAATACATGGGAAACTCATAAAGTGCAATAGAATCAGTTAAAAACTCTCTAGAACATTGCCGAAGGTCAGCCATCGTGGAGTGATTAGGGAAAACTGAGGAACAAAACGATTCGGAACATGGAGCAAGCGTCCACATGCACCGACTTGTCCGCACAGGTCATGGATTTCAAAGCTAATTTGCTCAGTTATCGCTGCAACTGTACCGTCTTCCCGCCGGGCTCAAAACTGCGCAAATTTCCTGTCCACACGCAACGTTTTAACTGCAACGTGTTGAACTGCGCAGAGAAAAGGTTGTGCAAAACGGAGCGTCTGGACCGGGCTTTAATGAAAAAATTTATTTTTTAATAGTTGTTTCTTGATGACTGGATATTATGATATGAGGATGCGTTGCAAGGGCAGCCAAGGCGAAAAATAAAACAAAAATCTATTTTTGTCGACGTTTCGAGTGCCGATCGCACTCTTCATCAGGACAAAAATGATGTCAATTCGTCAGGTCGTTTGACATGGCAGTAGCAACGTTTTAACCATTTTTACATTTACTTGAAGACTCTAGTATTTCGAGGTCGACCTCGAAATACTAGAGTCTTCAAGTAAATGTAAAAATGGTTAAAACGTTGCTATACTGCCATGTCAAACGACCTGACGAATTGACATCATTTTTGTCCTGATGAAGAGTGCGATCGGCACTGAAACGTCGACAAAAATAGATTTTTGTTTTATTTTTTAATCTTTATAATTTTAATATTATTTGAAAAATTAATGTTTTTATTGGCTATAAAAAGAATTAAATTTATTTTAATTTTGTTTGTAATTGTAGCGGATCTAAATAAATGTTGTGAACAAATTTAAAAAAAATCTGGTGTGACTGTCGCACAGCACACAACTTTCTCTTACTCGGTAATCGAAAGTTGTGTACTGTGCTTGTCACACCAGATTTTTTGTGTCGACATGTATTTAGTTCCCGCCAGTAGGGAATATTTGAATTCAGATGTAAAATTTATAAGTATGGGGAAAATATTTTTATTTTGTAACCATGGCATTTAACTAAAATACATTGCCACTAAAACTGGTGCCTATAATCTTTTTTTTTTAACCCTTTTCGGCTACAGACGCCATTTAGGTGTTATTTCTTTATTTAAATAATTTTACTTTCTCTTACCTCTATATATATATGTTAATATATAGAGAGAAAGTATTGGATTCATGTCAAAAATTCGATGTCGAGATTTTGATGGATATACACGTTTTGAGGTCCCCTGAAAAATCCAAAAAAGTGGTTTTCACGACATGATCTGTCTGTCTTTTTTAGATGTTCTTCAAAATGTATATTCTCATTTTGTCATTGAAATCTTCTGAAGACCACTTTACTCTTGTACTCCATAGAAAAGATAGGAGAAATGGTTGCCATGGTAACAAAATATAAATATTTTCACAAATACATTTTACATCTTGAAAATCGAATGTACCTTACTGTCGGAAACTAAATACATGTCGTCACAAAAAATCTGGTGTGACAAGCACAGAACACAACATTCGATTGCCGAAGGTAAGAGAAAGTTGTGTGCTGTGAGCCTATCACACCAGATTTTTTTTATTCAGATCTTTAGCCATTGGCCATCAGCATAGATGCCCTTGAAATTTTTCTTGAATTTTCTATATAACAAAAGAAGCTTTTCTTAACGATATTTAAATAGTTTTATTTCATTTAAATTTCATATTGTTGTTCTTATAGGATTTTTTTTTTATGGATGTATTAGGTCTAAAATCCTATAATGACTTGTCAACCCGGAAGAACAAAAGAAAAACTTAGTAAGGGTATGGGTGTCTCAATTAGGGATTTTTAACCACACTTGACTTATTTTTTACTTTCTTTTACCTCTATATATGTTAATATATAGAGAGGAAATAATATGAAAAAAATTACAAATTTCAAAATTTTTGAAAAAACTTTTTTTTTTTTAAACACTCACACTTTTTTCTCATTCACACTCAATCTCACACACACATTCACACACTCTTTTCGGCATCTCAGGCCATATAAGACTTTTACGATATCCGTTATTGATTAATATACATGTATGGGGTCCAGGCATTCTTATTTAAGCCATTTGGTATCCAATTGGCTTAAATAAAATCATCGGACTGCCTGGGGTCCGAACCCGCGACTTTTGGTGTACGAGGTTAGCACGCTAACCTCTACACCAGTGGTTCCCAACCTGGGGGCGATCGCCCCCAAGTGGGCGATTTGGTTTTTCAGGGGGGCGATAAATAAGTGGGGGGCGACTGGGGGGCGATGAGTAATCATAGGAGAAAAATTATAAGGGTTTACAAAAATTTAAAAGGAAAAAAAAAAACAAAAATCAAAGAGAAAATATCCCATTTAGGAGATAAACAGGATAGAAGAGGACAAAAAATTCTCATAAAAATAAAATATTCTGAAGAATCCAATTTCAATCTAGAATCGAAACGTCACTTTTGTTTACATTAAATAAAAATTTGCCGATAAAAAAGATCCATTTTTGAAATTTTTTTTCAAAAAAATAAACTTGTTATTAGATTTTTAAAAGATTTGGGTGGAGAAAAATATTTGAAATCTTGCATCCTAGGGTCAGGAGTAGTTTTCAAAATAAATTTTTGCCATTTTTTTCTGCAGCTGTTCTATTTATTCACTTTGAAAAGTAAACGTTATCTGAGGAAGTTGATTTATTTTTAACTTGAAACAAAGTAGTTGGCTACTTTTTTGTTAAAAATTTTAAATTTTAAATTTGTACGTAAATGCAGATGCAGATAGCAGAAACTATGAATTCAATCAATTCGAACCATGTAAATTTGTGTATGTACAACAGGCATAGTTTTGTAAAATACATAAATTGATTTTAAATCTAAGAGTGAACGAATAAAACTGCTTTGGTTGTTTTTATATACTTACAGTAATAAAATTGATTAAAATAATAAAACTGCATTAATTAATTTATACTTTACTTTATATTAAAATTAGACCCAATGAAAATGAAAAGGGGGCGATAGGTGTTAGACAACCTCCAAAAAGGGGCGTTGGGACAAAAAAGGTTGAGAACCACTGCTCTACACCAAATTGAAAAACTTATTAGACAAAATTCTACTTCCGGTTGACGAAAATTAATTAGTAAGGTTCCCGAATTTTTTTTTATTTGTTGTATAAATAATTCTGTTCTATTGGAGTAGAGGTAGAGGTAGTCACGTGCCCAGGGTGAGAGATTATTTAAATTATATTGGCTACCAATTAATTTGTATAATAAAACAAAATTCTTTGAGATGCCGCAAATATTTAAAAAAATAACTTTTTTTTTCTTTAATAAGAAACTTAATAATATTCAATTATACATCTTTCCCTCGATTTGCATGGTAGATAATAGATTCCTGAGAAATCGTGTAAATCGACAAAAAACTCATAATTTTATTTTTTATTAATTATGAATTTCTTTCATCAGTTTTTGCCGATTCAATTTCCAAAAAATACGCTATAAAAACTTTTTTTTTTTTTTAATGGTGTAAAAGCGTGTAAAAAATTACCTTGAGAAACGAGGTCATTTAAATGAAAAAATTTATATTTTAATCTTTATAATTTTATAATATTGATTGAAAAAATTAAACTTTTTATTGGCTATAAAAAGAAGAATTAAACTTATTTTAATTTTGTTTGTAATTGTAGCGGATCTAAATAAATGCTGTGAACAAATTTAGCCGGGGGGGGGGGGGGAAAAAAAATAAACAACAGTGGAGTTAAATTAAAATTTTTTTTTATTTTGCACATTTATTATTGGACACCTCTAGCAAGTCAAGATAAAAAATTTTTACTTGAAAATTTATTTATTTAAAATTTTCTTTTAATCTTATACAAACATTTTCAAAAAATCTTTTTCACAAGTAAAATTTATTTATTTAAAATTTTCTTTTAATCTTATACAAGCATTTTCTAAAAATCTTTTTCACAAGTAATTTTTAAAAAAGGCATGAATTCTTAGAAGTGCAAATTGTATTTTAAACAATAGAATGGGTTATACCTGCGGGCGGTTGGAAAATTTTTCTGGGCCAAGGAGAGGTTTTAAAAGATCAGACCTCCGTAACTTCCACATAAATAAATGAATAAAAATATTATTTACAATTTCTAAAAGTGTTAATTTTTGTCTTTATTTTGTAGACTTTTTGGCTCAATGGCGCGTGGCTAAACGGGCGAAAAAAAAAAAAAAAAAAAAAATTTCTAAAAGGGTTTAAAAAAAATCTATATTTTCATAAACTAATGAAATGAAACTAATTCATTTCATTTTACAAGCAATCATGGGCGTCCGCAGGGGGGGCAACCAGGCACTTGCCCCCCCCCTGAAAATTAAAATGATACAAAAAATGTATAAAACAAAAAAAAAATACAAAAAACCTTTCTCAGTATATATCCACCTGCCGCGGTGAGAAAGCTTTAAATACTAAGAGATGTATAACATTATTAATATCAAAGTACGTTTTTTTTAACTTATCTGGAAGTGACTTGCCCCCCCCCCCTGCAAAAAATCCTGCGGACGCCCATGCAAGCAATTTAATTTCTTAATAAAAAAGAAAAAATAAATACAAATTTATAAATTTGAAAAAAAAAAAAAAGGATAAGATAAATTCTTTTGAAATAGATATTAATATTTATCTACTGATTGTTTTAAATATTGAATATAATTTTTTTTTTTCATAACACCCACAACACGTTCCCGGGTTGTTAGTCTGCGATTGTCTGTTGATTAGGGTATTTTTTAAGGAGATTGTTTGGCCTAAGCGCACATAATGGCGGAATGGGGGCCGCGACAATGGTGCCGATAACAAACAAGTAATTAGCCCACAAGGAACAATGTCCATTCTAATGAGCGTTAAATGGGCAGCGCAGGTGACGTGACGTCACGGGCGGGGCGTGGCCAGTGGGCGGGGCTTCATATTCAGGAGGCGGTGCTCCTCCTCTACGGTCGACCGAGATGCTCTGTCTGCTACAAGCTTTCGTTCAGTAAACTCGATGGCCTCCGATTCGGAACATTTTAGACATCAACCGCACCTTCAGCCCGAGAACACCCTAAGGTTTCCATTCTCACCTGCGGCAATGGTTACGCCTAGCATAATGACAAGTTCTGTTGGTGCCGGAGCTGATGTTTTATCAATTAAACCTGACACTCATATTAAACGTCCCATGAATGCTTTTATGGTATGGTCACGGATACAAAGAAAAAATCGCCTTCGAGAATCCGAAAATGCACAATTCTGAGATATCTAAACGTTTAGGTGAGTTTTATATTTATTTATTTTTTCTCTTTAGAATAATCTTTTCTTCTAAAATAAGACACCTTGTGCTTTTAATTAATTTATGAATTTTTTTTTAATTCTAAAATTATAATAATTTTTACTTTCTCTTACCTATGTATATATGTAATAATATATATAGAGAGAGAAAGTATTGGATTCATGTCAAAAATCGATGTCG
>JAKCPI010020936.1:0-10067 GCA_023213315.1 Euborellia annulipes
TTTACAAAATAGCAGTGGCGTACCGAGGGGGGGGGCGAGGGGGGCGGTCCGCCCCCGGGCCCCGAGCCGGCATAGGCCCCCATATATTTATAAAAAAAAAAAATTTAATGAAAATTTCCCTTTGAGAGGCCCCGGGGCCCTCAGGGCTCAAGTAAGAACAAAATTTAATGAAAATCTCCCTTTGAGAGGCCCCGGGGCCCTCAGGGCTCAAGTAAGAACAAAATTTAATGAAAATCTCCCTTTGAGAGGCCCCGGGGCCCTCAGGGCTCAAGTAAGAACAAAATTTAATGAAAATCTCCCTTTGAGAGGCCCCGGGGCCCTCAGGGCTCAAGTAAGAACAAAATTTAATGAAAATCTCCCTTTGAGAGGCCCCGGGGCCCTCAGGGCTCAAGTAAGAACAAAATTTAATGAAAATCTCCCTTTGAGAGGCCCCGGGGCCCTCAGGGCTCAAGTAAGAACAAAATTTAATGAAAATCTCCCTTTGAGAGGCCCCGGGGCCCTCAGGGCTCAAGTAAGAACAAAATTTAATGAAAATCTCCCTTTGAGAGGCCCCGGGGCCCTCAGGGCTCAAGTAAAAACAAAATTTAATGAAAATCTCCCTTTGAGAGGCCCCGGGGCCCTCAGGGCTCAAGTAAAAACAAAATTTAATGAAAATCTCCCTTTGAGAGGCCCCGGGGCCCTCAGGGCTCAAGTAAGAACAAAATTTAATGAAAATCTCCCTTTGAGAGGCCCCGGGGCCCTCAGGGCTCAAGTAAGAACAAAATTTAATGAAAATCTCCCTTTGAGAGGCCCCGGGGCCCTCAGGGCTCAAGTAAAAACAAAATTTAATGAAAATCTCCCTTTGAGGAGGCCCCGGGGCCCTCAGGGCTCAAGTAAGAACAAAATTTAATGAAAATCTCCCTTTGAGAGGCCCCGGGGCCCTCAGGGCTCAAGTAAGAACAAAATTTAATGAAAATCTCCCTTTGAGAGGCCCCGGGGCCCTCAGGGCTCAAGTAAGAACAAAATTTAATGAAAATCTCCCTTTGAGAGGCCCCGGGGCCCTCAGGGCTCAAGTAAGAACAAAATTTAATGAAAATCTCCCTTTGAGAGACCCCGGGGCCCTCAGGGCTCAAGTAAGAACAAAATTTAATGAAAATCTCCCTTTGAGAGGCCCCGGGGCCCTTGGGCTTCAGTGATATACGGTATTTTAAAAATATTTTTGTGTATATTTGTGTGTATATTTAAAGATGAGCCCCCCAAAAAAAAATTCAATATAAGGCCCCCTCTTCTAGAGCCGCCCCCAGGCCCCCAACTGCCTCGGTACGCCTCTGCAAAATAGTCAATATTTTATTTATTTCTTTACCAATCTCAATGAAACTTTAGAAAAAAACTCATTTTTTCATTATAAATCTCTGGTAAAAATTTGGTTTTAATCAGACAATGCTAAATAGCTTTTTCGATAATATAGAAAATTGAGTGTTGATGTCATTAAGGTCGAAAATAGTCTTAACCCATATCAAGCCAACACAAAAATTTTCAAAAACTACAAATTTTTTTTCATAATTGTGTTTATTATTACCTATTTAATTAGGGAAAAATAAAAAAAAATTATTTGATCAGTAAATATTGAGGAAATAGGTGGTTCGAAAACGCACCAATGGCTTGATCCATTAGAAAAAAATTTTTCGTTTTTTTTTATTTTTAAATTTTTTTATTATTTTTTCACATAATATATTTACATAGGTTCTTATTAGATTTTTACATAACCTTTGATAAAAATTTTTCAACAATATATATGTATTATTCAATTTTTTTCACTGGTGCGAAAACGCACCATTGGCATAATATGGGATATAATTTTTTTTTTTTACTTTTTTTATTTTTTATGAAATTTGCCGAAACAATTTATATGAATCGGTACTTTGCATTTTGTATATTCATATACAGTGTGTTTATAACACACTTTACATCTCTTTCGGGCTTTCTGCTCGTTTGCAATAACCCAAAGTTCATTTTCAAATCAATTGAACTTGTACTATGTTGATGGAATGCACTTTATATAGCTTCCAACATTTTACCATGGTGCTATCTAAGGTATTTAAAAATAAATGCCACCACTATTTTTTTACCTAATATCCCCATGGGCGTAACTAGCAAATTTGGCTGGGGGGCGATGGGACCAGCCATCCTCGCTGGGGGGGGGGGGCACGGGATCAGCCATCCTCTGGGGGACCCGGAAGGCCCCATATTGACTCAATTTCTGTTGGGTCGGGGAGCTTTCTGCCCCCCCCCCCGGGAGGTTACCACCCTAGTTACGCCAATGAATATCCTTCATCGGTAATTCTCAACCCCATTATCATGTAAATCCACCCTTTCCATTCCTAAATTATATTTTGAAATAACATTAGGTTGAGATATATTTCCTTCTGATTTCGATGTCCCAACATATAATATCTCTTTACAGTATTTAGGGGCTCATTATTGTAGCCATTACTACATACAGTTACAACAGTATTGTCATTCAATCGGACTAATGTAATAACCCATATATAAACAATAACCATAGGTAGTAGGGATCAAGGGGACGGGATGATGCATGTAACAAAAATTTATTTCGATTTGCCAATCAATTGGAATAAATAGGGACGGGTTCTAAATAGCCTAAATATGCCAAAAATGCCCTTAAAATAAAAAAATTTTAAAAAGAAAGAAAAAATATTCAGATAATATATGGAAAAAAGTTGAGGGTTCTTACCACTGGTGCGAAAACGCACCACTCTAATTTATCATTGAATATCGTCTATAGTAATGAAAAAAAAAATTATGTATCGTTTAGCTAAGTAAAGTAATCTTATTAGTAATCTAATTTATGAAGAATAAAAAAGAAAAAAAAATTTTTAATACAAAATATTTAATTTTGAAGTTTGGTGTTTTTTGACTCTTCGAATTTAAATAATTATTTAATATGTAAAGACTGTAAAATTAATCATTTTCTCGCGATAGTAGGCAAGAATATATCATAAAGAATCTATAAAAAAATAATTAACGAAAACATTTAGATACTTACTGAGAAAAAATTTTTTTTAGGTACTGGTTCGAAAACGCACCAGTGGCTTGATATGGGTTAACTTTGATCGCCAATAACTCTAAAATTAGATCATAAAATTAAAAGGGGTTTAGTTATTTGGAATCAGGAGAAATTCAAGAATTAATAACATGTATCATATGATATATAGACTTTTTGTTTGATTATATTAAAGCATTCACAATGTGACGTTTGTCCATTGAATAATTCGAAATCTATGCATGCTAGTGAAATTTTAATTATAAATTAATAATCTGCGTAAAATCTAGTAAAAAATGATATATCATATGTGCAATATTAAAATTTTTTTAACACCACTTTTATTCGATGTTTCTTACATGGTCTATTTTTCTTTAAAATAATAAATTAATCCATAGCTGAAACGGTTAAATCATTGGTAAAAATTATTTTTTCCCTCCTCCTTTATCCCAACTTGCGCGAGTTCAAATCCATCTCGTGCAGTGTTTTTTAAAATTAAATTCCTTTTATATTTACTTATCATTTTCGAAAAAATGAAATAAATAAAAAATCAAACAATATAAATACAAGCTATTGAAATGTTGCCAGATTTAGTTTAGTCGCATGGGCGTAACTACAGAATTTGGCTGGGGACCTTGATTAAATACCACACAAATAAATGCAAGCATTGTGACGTCATCGTCAAAAGATGGCTCCAATAGTAAAATAACCTTTTAAATTATATTAAAAAAATTTCAAACAAAAAATTGAAAGCATTTATCAATTTTTTACAAAACTAACTTTGTAGAGAATATATGGCATTTCAAAATAAGAATTTTATTTTTTTACAATATTCAATAATAAATTTTTACTTTCATTTATTTATAATATAAACATGAGGGAGTGAAATTTTCAGAAGGTCAATATATATATCTCTGAATTAAAAAAAAAAAATGAAAACTAATAATAGAGAATACAGTTTAAGAAATATCTGTTTGGAAGCAAAAATTATAGCAATAAATATATATTAATCAAATATGAGTATCGTTTAAGTCTTAAATGGCCTAAGTTGCCGAAAAGATTGTGTGAATGGGAGAGTGAGTGGCAAAAAAGTGTATGTTAAAAAAAAAAGATTTTGGGGGGTCACGACCCCCTTGACGCCCCTCTGGGACCGCCCTTGAATGGGATGAGACTCGCATGCCAAAAAAAAAAAAAAAAAAAGGTCAAATAATTTGCACTTGAGTGAGAAAAAAAATTAGTCTCCCTAAAAAAAAAAGGTAAAATGATTTTCACGGGAGGGAAAAAAAAATTCAAAAAAAAAAGGTAAAATAAAAAAAAATTTATAGGAAATACAAGTTTCGGTTACGGTTTCGGGCGAAACTAAGGTTGAGGCCGAATATTCGGTTTCGGTTGAAAATCTTGTTTCGGTCGGACCCTAGTTGCTATACACAATTCTCTAATTTAATTTATTTTTTAACAAATTTATGACAAATTATTATATATCATTTTACTCGGGAGAAAGTCTAGTTTCTGAATATATAAAAAAAATTATAGGTTATGTAAGAAAAAAATATTGCCCCCCTCTAGAGCTCCCCCTGATGGTCCGATGTTTACCAAAAGCTTTTCAGTTCTTGAGCTTTACCCCTAGTTTATGTGTGCAAAATTTCAAGACAATTGGATGAATAGTTTTTGAGTTTTCGTTGACGAAAAATATTATCACAGACATACACGCACACAGACACAAAGACATACAGAAACGCAGACATCATTCCAAAAAGTACTTAAATGTATTCAGGGGACCTCAAAACGCATTTTGGCAGCTTCAGAAAAATTTCGATTTTTTTTACGATTACATTAACTTTACCTGCCCAACCTACGGTTGATGGGCAAAGTTAAAAATTTAATGAAAATTTCTCTTTGAGAGGTCCCGGGGCCTTTGGAGTTCAGGGATATATACGGTAGGACTATTTTAAAAATATTTTTGTGTATGGAGGAGAGGGATATTTAAAGATGACCCCACCAAAAAAAAATTCAATATAAGGCCCCCTACTTTAGTGCCGCCCTAGGCCCCCAACTGCCTCGGTACGCCTCTGCCCGCCACTTAGTAATACGATCTCGCCGCTAATTTATCATTCGATCTCCTGGCCTTATAGACTGTTTTATTTATATATATTTTATTTATATATATTGCTTTTTTAATTACTTCTCTTAGCCATTTTTGCTCTCCAGTTTCCTAATTTGTGGCATTTTCTTTTATTTTCTTTACTCTAAGTTCCACAATGAGTCAACGAATTGATCTGCATTTTTTGTTCAGGTTGTATGATAAGTATGAATCTGGTTTGGATGGGAAATTGCAAGTTTTGCAATTTTGTATGGATGTAGGATTGATTGCGAGTAAATATGTGTGTCACAAATGTGGTGGATGTATGAAATTGATTAAATGTTCCAAATTGAATGATGGATATAAATGGCAATGTCGTGTGACTGGGGACCGACCTCATCAGGTTAACAGATCCGTGAGAATTGGCTCTTGGTTTTCTGAAAGCAAGATGAGCTTGGTTCAAATCTTGTTGTACCGAATTTTTTCTTTTTAAGAGGTCGCAACAAGATTGTATGCATGAGCTGAAATTGTCCTCCAAGACCGTTTGTGACTGGAGGTCTTTTTTCAGAGAGGTATGTGTGGATATAGGCCTATGGTGCTTAAAAGTGATATGATTGGGGGGGATGGTAGGATTGTTGAAATTGATGAATGCATGTTTGGTAAAAGAAAGTATAATAGAGGAAAACGAGTGAATGGGAAATGGGTGTTTGGTGGGGTTGAACGGGGAACAAAAAAATGTTTTCTCCAAGTTGTTAAAAAAAGAGATAAAGAGACTCTTTTAAGCATAATTAAGGATTTTATACATCCAGGGAGCACTATTTACTCTGATTGTTGGAAGTCCTATGATTGCTTAGAAGATGAGGGCTTTAAGCACCTCAAAGTCAATCATTCTCTTACTTTTAAGGACCCGGGGACAGGTGTACATACTAACTCGATTGAGGGAACCTGGAGTGCTGTTAAGAGAGGAATGCCAAGCAGGACCTGTGCTGGCCAGTTTGATACCTATCTGGCCGAATATTTGTAGTTTAGGTATCATGAAGGGAGTCAGGACCCTATGAGGGAATTCCTGGAGAGCATTCCGCAAGTGTACCCTCCCTCAGAGAAGGATCAGGACGAGGAGAGGCCACTTTAAGGTAAGAATCTTTTTTTTTTTTTAACAACTTGCAGGGGTCCCGACCTAATTGTTTCGGCCTTTCGGTTGCAGTTCGGTTTCCTTAGATTAAAAAAAAATTTAAAACAACTAGGGAATTCTCGGCATCTAGGGAATCAAAACAAATAGCGCGCGCAAATGAAAAGAACGAAAGAATCATGAACGTACAGCTAATGTCATGCGAGTGAACTAGTGAAGTGAAAGCCAGCGCCCTCTGGGTGGCCCGGAGTCCTATTGTAAAGATTAACCTTTTTTTATTTGGTTGGTTATACAAATATGTCTAATGGCAATTTTTTCCCTTGAAAAAGAAATTTTCAACATTAAACAATTTCGCGCCAGGTTAGGGACTTAAAATTAAAATAATTCCCAAAGTGTACTCTGCTATCATCACACTTTGTTATAGCACGGTGAAGCTAGCGGCCAATTTCTGGCGGCCGATTTTTAAATGGCAACGTCGCATTAACAGACGCGCAGGCCATGTTAACTAATGTTAAAATATTATTTATTACCAGGCATGGGCGTTAATCAGTTACATGTATTTGAAATACAAGATACCAAATACAATATTAATTGGTATCTTGTAACTCGTTACAGCATAGGCAAAGTAATTGCTATCTTGTATTTCTTTACATTTTTTAGTAATTGGTATCTGAAATTCGAGATACCAAATACTTTTTTTTTTTAATTTGCCGCCGTATAAAAAGTCTTGCAGAGGGAGCTGAAATCTTTTTAATTTATTTAATATTACTGTATGTAATCGTCGTGTGGGTTCTCTGCTCCGGATCTTAGTAAAAACCAGTAACGAGAAGTCAATCAATCCGCCAAATTTTCACTCTTCGTTAAAAAACTTTTTTGCTTTCTTCTTTCAACCAGCTCTCAACGACTAAATCTTTGTTCTTCTGCCCCAGTTGAAAGATTGTTTTCATTTGCGGGTTTATTCATTCTCCATCAAGTTCCAGATTATCCGACAAAACTTTTGAAAACTTGGTTTTTTGAAACCTTTTCATATTTTTATAAATAAATTTTTTTAGTGTCATGAATAATTTTATTGTTTTCGATTTTCCAAAGGTATTCTCCAATATAAGTTTAGCTGCCACTTTCCTAAACTAAATTTATCTAGGGTTCCAGATAGAGCCCTGCACGGGCCGATTTTTTTTTGGCCCGGACCGGCCCGTGTCCGTATTTTTTTTTGACTTCCCGCCCGTACCCGGCCCGTAATTTTTTACCATTCTTCAGGCCCGCCCGGAATTTTTTCAAACCCGCCCATTCCCGCCCGAGATTTAGTGAATGAATGAACGAATGTCTAGTAATTTTTAAATAAAATTTCATTTGCATGCCCGTCCGCCCGAACCCGTTTATTTAGACTTGCTACCCGCCCGTATCCGCCCGTAATTTTTTCATGGCTTCCAAAGCCCGCGGGCCGGGCGGGTAACGGGCCTACGGGCCAACCCGTACCCGTGCAGGGCTCTAGTTCCAGAATTACCCCTCCAAAAAGTATTTTAAAATCAAGGAAAAATTTGTTTGTAATTGGTATTTTCAATGTATTTGAAATACGTAATTGGTATCTTGTATCTCGTTACACAAACCCGTGAATAATTGGTATCTTGTATTTCGTTACAAAAATCTGAAGTAATTGGTATTTTGTATCTCGTTACTCAAAATCGAGTAACTTGCCCATCCCTGTTTATTACAAATTAATTGATATCCAGTGGCGTAGCGAGAGGGGGGCAAGGGGGGTCATCATGCCCCGGGCGCTACTCACAAAGGGGCGCCAAACAAATTCGCAAAACAAAAAATAATTTTAATGTCCGGGAAAAAAATTAAAAAAATTTTCCACGTGACGGAAAAATTTGGTTCCGCAAAAAAAATAAAATTTTTCCGCAGGAAGAGGGGAAAATTCATAAATCAATTATTTTTTACATGCTCTTTAAAATGTATATTCTCATTTTGCTCTCAGAATTGTTTGAAGCACACTTTACACCTGTACTTCATAGGAAAGATAGGGGAACCAAATGGCTTAAATAAGAGGATTGCGTCTTTTTCCTTATCCTTTTCATTCATTGTATATTTCAATATACTGTACAACTATACTGTATAACTATATTAAGGAAAGATAGGAGAAATGGTTGTTTTGGTAACAAAATATAAATATTTTCTTTTGTTTATAAAGTTTACATCTTGAAATATATTTCGACCATAGATCTCAACACAAACGCCTACGGGCTTGGTCTAGTTGGTAGCGTGCCTGCCTCCCTTCTATACCGAACGTCGCGGGTTCGGACCCCAGGCAGTCCGATGATTTTATTTAACGCCACTTGGATACCACCAAATGGCTTAAATAGAAATGCCCGACCCCCAATAGATATATTAATAATTAACGATTATCGTCAAAGTCTTAAATGGCCTAATTTGCCGAAAAGACTGTGTAAATGTGTGTGTGAGTGTGAGTGTGAATGTGAAAAAAGTGTGAATGTTTAAAAAAAATAAACAAAATCTGGTGTGACAAGCACAGCCAAAGTTAAGAGAAATTTGTGTGACCATCATAACAAATTTTTTTTTTCTACGAGCCTTTAAAATTCTTTTTAATCTGTCCGAAGATATAATTTTAATTTATTATTTTATTTTCTTAGAAATGGGGGAAGGCGCGCCTTGGTCAAGAGTAACAAACAGAGAGGAGGGGAGGGGGAGGCAGCAGACAGACTCCGCCCTCCCCTCCTTTGTTCGGATTAAGAGGTCTAAAAAATTCAAATAGAAAAGAAATAAAACTTTGAATCTTCAAATGTCTCTAACTCGCAAACCCCTTCTTCAATTTGCATCGGATTTTTTGTAATGAGTTTAGAATTTCCTAGAGATTACTTAGATGAAGCTAAAATTTAATATTTAAACATTTATTTTTTTCATTATATCTCACCATCCGATTAGCCAATCAGATGAGAGTAAAAAGGATCATTGATCTATATTCACTGAATTTTTGCCTACGTGTATATAAAATTTCTAGCCTTCTAGCTCCAATGGTTTCCTGTTCATGGGCGTAGCCAGACTTCTTGTTAGCCAACCTCGTTAGGGGCGAAGAGGGGGTTTGCAATTAATATCTACATAGAGTATTAATTATTTATTTAAATAAAATTAAAAAATTAAATTAATGTAGTGAATTGGAGTGTTAAAAAAAATTTCCAATGGGAAAAAAATATATATTGGAGATGATATGGACTATTAGAAGATATGAAATATATATATTAAAAAACAGACAAAAACTCAATCAATTTTTTATCTATTTTCGATCGCCGACGGAACTGACGGGCAGCCTCTTTCCTCAGACAGATGGTCAATGAAATATAGATGGGCGTATTTTTTTTAATTAACAATATAAAACATATTGTATATTTGCTGTTACTTCATTGTTTCTTTCGTATTAAATGTATTAACATATCTCTTTGAAGATATGTTAATACATTTAATGCGAAAGGGTTCAATGAGTAACAGCAAATATATACAGTACAAAAAATAATGCATCTCACACCCGTGAATTGTGTTTTTATATTGTTAATTAAAAAATACGCCTGATTTGGTATTTACATTGACCATCGATTGTCCTGAGGAAGGGCGCGATTTGCGTCCGAAACGTCGGCGATCGTAATAAAATTAGATAAAATTGATTTTCGAATTTTTTGTCTGATTTTCCGGCTGCCATCCTCTCATATTTATATATATATATATTTTTTTAATTTTTAGGACCAGCCAGGGGGCAACGGCCCCCCCTCTGCTCCCCCGGCTACGCCCATGGTTTCGTTAAA
>JAKCPI010020938.1:0-12574 GCA_023213315.1 Euborellia annulipes
TCGGCTCTAGTTTTAGAGATATAGAGAAAATTAAATTTTAATAAATAATCTGATCAAGAGCGACTCTTATTTTGAATTTTCTAGATTTTTTTTAAGTCGTTACCCCCTTAAAAATATGCAGTTAGTTGAAATACATAGAAAAATAGGTCTATACTGTAAAGTTTGAGCCCAATCGGAGGTGGCTAAGTGGTGCAAAGCATGGCTAAAAGTGTAGAAAAATTGCATTTTTACTTTCTCTTACCTCTATATATGTTAATATATATAGAGAGAGAAAGTATTGCGATCATGTCAAAAATTCGATGTCGAGATTTTGATGGATATACATGTTTTGAGGTCCCCTGAGTCCAAAAAAAGTGGGTCCCGCAAATTGGTCTGTGTGTGTGTGTGTGTGTGTGTGTGTGTCTGTATGTGTGGACAGATTTTTAGCATGAAGGAGTTGAGCTAGCGGATTGAAATTTTATATTTAACTTAGGTACCTTTGAAGAATCTCAAAATAAGCTTTTGAACAAAATCGGCCAAAAAGTACTAGTACTTTACTGATGTACTTTTTCAGTTTTTTTCGATTTTCTCAAAATTCCCTCCAAGGATTTTTTTTAAAATTTAAAAATCAATTATTTTTTAGATGCTCTTTAAAATGTATATTCTCATTTTGCCGTTGAAACCTTCTGGAGACCACTTTACTCTTGTTCTTTTAGCATGAAAGAATTGAGCTACCGGATTGAAATTTTATATTTAACTTAGGTACCTTCCCACACGCTCAAAATAAGCTTTTGAACAAAATCGGCCAAAAAGTACTAGTACTTTACTGATGTACTTTTTCAGTTTTTTTCGATTTTCTCAAAATTCCCTCCAAGGATTTTTTTTAAAATTCAAAAATCAATTATTTTTTAGATGCTCTTTAAAATGTATATTCTCATTTTGCCGTTGAAATCTTCTGGAGACCACTTTACTCTTGTTCTTCATAGGAAAGATAGAAATGGTTGCCATGGTAACGGAATTTAAATCTTTTTTACTTTCTCTTACCTCTATATATTCTTTTTATTAGATTAAAAATCAATTATTATTTAAATTCCCATTTATTTGTGTCTTTAATTGCTTAGGAGAAAACATATATATCTCTCTCTCTCTCACTTGCAAACATTATCGCCTGTCTCTCCGCCTTCTCTCATAGGCCTAATGTTAATTTCCTATAGGGATTTGTATGTTAATTTCGATTCAAAAGGGGGTCCCCTTTGAAACTTTTTAGGCATTTAAAATTTTTTTTTTCCAATTCTTATGAAATTTTGTATTTATTTACGATTCTCTATTGTGTATAAAATGTCCAAATATGAGATTAAAATTTTGAAAAATAACCATAGTTTATTTCAAGCAGTCAACATTTAAAATCCAAGTTTGAAACTAAGGTGCTATCGGAAACTAAATATATCTCGACACAAAAAATCTGGTGTGACCAGCACAGTGCGCAACTTTCTCTTACCGAAGGGTAAGAGAAAGTTGTGTGCTGTGCGCCAGTCACACCAGATTTTTTCATTTTTTTTTTTTTTTCAGGACACTCCTGAATAGAATTTTTACCATCTCTGAATGGAAAAAAGTATGTTTACGATCTTCTATAGTTTTTAACTTTCCAAAAGTTAAGCAATGCCAAGCGTGGCGAAAGCCCCGGGATTGGTGACCCCGAGCAATCAGCTTGTGGAACGTCCTATCGGTAGCCATCGGTATAATGTAATTTAAAAATATTTTAAATAAAGTCATACCTGGCCTCTGTAGCCGAAAAAAAATAATTCATTGATAACGAAATTATGAGCAAAACAGTTTTCTTAGTCAGGATTCTGAGCTATCCATCCATATACCCAAGAATAGCTCTAAATTCTTGGCTCAAAACACCATCTTTATCATAAAATTTTCTTATATTTGCTTTTTAACAAAATTGACTTTGATAACTATTTTGTTCATAATTTCTTTAGAATGATTTTTAGAAAGTGAAAGAACTACAGAATATCGTATTAATAAATATGTTTTTTTGCATTCAGTGATGGTAAAAGATTCTACCTATTAGGGGTGTCCAAAGTTGAAAAAACTGAAAAAATTCGATTTTTCTAAAATTTTAACCGTGTTTTGCACCACTAAATCGCCTCCAATTGGAAGTCGAATTATGCTCGTTAATCGAAGTGGAACTTCGCTTAACGAGCATAATTCGTTCAAGAATCATAATCGTAAAGCGAAACACTCGTTATGCGAAACAATAACATTCTCCCCTTAGAGCTGTCCCCTCATGACACAGACTGATGTAACATGAGCACAATCCGGAACTTTCTCTCTCCTCTCCACTCGTTATGCGAAACGTCACTCGTTAAGCAAGTCATATTTTTACAATTTTTTTTTTGCTCGTTATGCAAATTGCTTGTTATGAAAGGGCACCCCTAAGTGAGGTTCTAATGTATTTCTTTTAAGGGGTAAAGCCAGAAAATTCAAAATAAGAGTCGCTCTAGAGCTCATTTTCTATTAAAATTTAATTTTCTCTAAATCTCTAAAACTAAATTTGATGGAGAAAAACTTATGGTATTTTTAGAATTAGGGTAAAGAGGGATTTAGTCTGTAAGAGTCCTGTACTACTCAACAAAATTTTTCATTGAGTGTAATTATATGGGGAATTTCTCAATTGAAAAAAATCTTGCCTTAATTATATTTCTATCAAAAATTTTGTTTAATCCTTTAGTTTTTAAAATTAAAATAGCAAAGTGAAGAGAGAGGGGACATAAAACATCGAACATGTCATATAGCGACTAAGGGGCGTCGGGTTTAGCCTCTAGTAAATTAATATATATAGGATGAAAAAGAATGTGAATTGTACAGTTGGCAAATTGATTAAATTTAGTTGGCATTTTTGGCCTTCTCCCCCCTGAAAAATCTCTTCGCTACGCCCCTGCCTATATGTATCGTCATTAACATAATAAGGTATCGTTTAGAGTCTATATACCATCAGACGCTCTAAAGACTTAAAAAATACGAATAATAAAGCAGAGAAAATTTTTTTTGGAAAAACGGTTTTTGGAAATAAAATTTTTTTTTAATTAACGTAAAAAAATACAATGGTCTTAATTTTCTCAGAAATTAGGAGGAAATGAAGGTTGTCAAATTTATTTTTTTATTTAGTCCCTTTACCTAGTTAGTGGCTTTTGGACTTCCCAAATTTTACAATATGTTGTCAAATTTTGTAAAATTTCTAAGAATAATTCCGATTTCCAGAAAAAAAATCAAAATATTCCCATGCAAGTGTTTATTTAAATTTTTTCTTAAAATTCTTAAGAAAAAGTCCGTCTTTAGTTTTCATTTATTAAGTGGTTCGTGGGAATTTATTTAAATTATGAGTAATTTAAATAAATATGGCTTCAAAAACCTAAAAATCTTGTGTGCTGGTCGCACAGCACAAAACTTTCTCTTACCTTCGGTAATCGAAAGTTGTGTTCTGTGCTTGACACACTAGATTTTTTTGTGTCGAGGTATATTTAGTTTCCGCCGATATATTAGAATTCAAGATGTAAAATTTTTAAAAATGGGGAAAATATTTATATTTTGTAACCATGCATGGTACAACCATTTTTCCTATCTTTCCTATGAAGTACAAGAGTAGTGTGCATCAGAAGATTTCAAGGGCAAAATGAGAATATACACTTTATAAAGCATCTAAAAAATAATTGATTTATGAATTTTAATCAAAATCGTTGGAGCGAATTTTGAGAAAATCGAAAAAAAAAAAAAAAAACATAAGTATTAGTATTTTTTGGCCGATTTTGTTCAAAAGCTTCGTGTTTCATCCCAGGAACTTAAATATAAAATTTCAACATCTTACCTCTTTTTATTCTAGAGATATTTTGTTCACAGACACAAACACACACAGACAGCCCATGTCGCAAAAATCATTTTTTTGGATTCAGGGGATCTCAAAACGTGTATATCCATCAAAATCTCGACATCGAATTTCTAACTTGAATGCAATAGGCCTACTTTCTTTCTCTATACATATATTACTTATATACATAGGTAAGAGAAAGTAAAAAAAATTAGATGACAGAATTTTTAATTATAAATTTCGATAACCCTAAAAAAAAAATCTTAAATTGATATTGTTAGTCTTTAAACTCGACTGGTTTCTTTCCACCACCCACAAAGTTCCCTTTGTAACACGAAACAGAGGGAGAAATTTGGCAAATGTAACTAACAAGTTATGTAATTGAAATGAGGAGAGGAAGAAAGAGATTTAATTCATCTCTAGGATGAAGAGAGAGGAGAGCATTATCTTTTAAAAAAAAAATTATATAAACATCAGATTAATTTAACGCCTTTCTAAAGAGAATTTTATAACAAAAAATTTAATTATATTTTATCTATCATCGATCTTAAGAACTTCCTCTTTGGTCATTTTAATCGGACTTATATATCTTTCAAGTTTTAGTTATGTTAATTCGTAAATAAGTGACTGGTTCTGTTTTTATCTTCTTCTTTTATTTTCATAGTAAAGAGATGATGTTTAGAAAAATACAATTGTGAGTAATTTTTAGGTAAATCACAGCTTTCCAAACTGGAGTGAACATTAATGAGAGATTGAGGTTATCCGAAATTAAAAAAAAATTAAAAACCATCATATATTCATATTATACTCTAGAGAAGTGAAACTTATACTGATAATAGTGAGGTGATGTCTGTATTAATATCAAATATGACTAGGATGGCAGCCAGGAAAGAAATCAGACAAAAATTTAATCAATCTTTATCCAATTTTATTTCGATTGCCGACGTTTCGGACGCAAGTCGCTCCCTTCCTCAGGACAATCGGTAGTTAATAAAATACAGATGGGCGTATTTTGTTTATTAACAATATAAAAACACACTTCATGGGTGTGTGAGGCATTGTTTTTGACTGTATATATTTGATAGCACTCATCGACGCCTTTCGTATTAAAATTTTAAATTTAAAATTAAATTTTACTGAGCTAGTGAGCACGGGACCGCAAAAACTACGTGTCATTGGAGGTAAGAATGGCATCTGGAGGAGATGCAGCGTTTCGTAACGCCTTCAAGGGCATGAAATGAACTTAAAAAAGTTTCACTTTAAAAACAAATAGAATAAACCAATCTCTATCATTAAAAATAAGATAAAAAGGGGAAAAATTTTATGCTTAATAATTTACTAAAGATTTTCCGAAAACAAGGAAAACCTGACAATCGATTTTGTGAAAAAATCAGCTCAAAATTTTACTTCCTAATTGAAAAAATCTGGTGTGGCTGGCGCACAGCACACAACTTTCTCTTACCTTCGGTAATCGAAAGTTGTGTACTGTGATTGTCACACCAGATTTTTTGTGTCGACATGTATTTAGTTCCCGACAGTAGGGTACATTCGATTTCAAGATGTAAAATTTATATGGCAAAATATTTATATTTTGTTACCATGGCAACCATTTGTCCTATCTTTTCTATGGAGTACAAGAGTAAAGTGGTCTTCAGAAGATTTCAATGACAAAATGAGAATATACATTTGAAAGAGCATCTAAAAAATAATTGATTTTTGAAATTAAAAAAAAATCGTTGGAGCGAATTTTGAGAAAATCGAAAAAAACTGAAAAAGTGCATCAGTAAAGTACTAGTACTCTTTGGTCGATTTTGTTCAAAAGCTTCGTGTCAGGTCCCATGGGGGTGCCTAACTTAAATATAAAATTTCAACCTCCTAGCTCTTTTCGTTCTTGAGATATTTTGTTCACAGACACACAGACTCACAGACAGACAGACAGACCATGTCGCGAAAACCACTTTTTGGATTCAGGGGACCTCAAAACGTGAAGATCCATCAAAATCTCGACATCGAATTTTTGACATGAATCCAATACTTTCTCTCTATATATATATTACATATATACATAGGTAAGAGAAAGTAAAAAAATCTGGTGTGACTGGCGCACAGCACACAACTTTCTCTTACCCTTCGGTAAGAGAAAGTTGTGCACCGTGCTGGTCACACCAGATTTTTGTGTCGAGATATATTTAGTTTCCGATAGCACCTTAGTTTCAAACTTGCATTTTAAATGTTGACTGCTTCAAATAAACTATGGTTATTTTTCAAAATTTTAATCTCATATTTGGACATTTTATACACAATATAGAATCGTAAATAAATACAAAATTTCATAAGAATTGGAAAAAAAAATTTTAAATGCCTAAAAAGTTCCAAAGGGGACCCCCTTTTGAATCGAAATTAACATACAAATTCCTATAGGAAATTAACATTAGGCCTATGAGAGAAGGCGGAGAGACAGGCGATAATGTTTGCAAGTGGAGAGAGAGAGATATATGTTTTCTCCTAAGCAATTAAAGACACAAATAAAATAAAAATAAATGGGAATTTAAATAATAATTGATTTTTAATCTAATAAAAAGAAAAAGATTTAAATTCCGTTACCATGGCAACCAGTTCTATCTTTCCTATGAAGAACAAGAGTAAAGTGGTCTTCAGAAGATTTCAACGGCAAAATGAGAATATACATTTTAAAGAGCATCTAAAAAATAGTTCATTTATGAATTTTAAAAAAAATCCTTGGAGGGAATTTTGAGAAAATCGAAAAAAACTGAAAAAGTACATCAGTAAAGTACTAGTACTTTTTGGCCGATTTTGTTCAAAAGCTTATTTTGAGATTCTTCAAAGGTACTTAAGTTAAATATAAAATTTCAACCCGGTAGCTCAACTCCTTCATGCTAAAAATCTGTCCACACTACAGACACACACACACACATACATACACACACACACACACACACACACACAGACCAATTTGCGGGACCCACTTTTTTGGACTCAGGGGACCTCAAAACATGTATATCCATCAAAATCTCGACATCGAATTTTTGACATGATCGCAATACTTTCTCTCTCTATATATTTCATATATAGGGTATGAGAAAGTAAAAAGTGATTGAATCAAATATATTATAAAAAGAAAATATGCATCATGGAAAAAAGTAGGAAAACGTGATACAAGATGACTCAGAATGTAAGGAGATAATAAATAAATCCACCTACATAAACATAAATACTTCAAAAATAACAAGCACTGCTAGATACAATCAATGGAACTGACAAAATACTATTTTATATTATTTCCGAAAGCATGAGTAATATAATTAAGAGAAAAGTAACAATGGTCAGAGATTCACATATTGTTGTATAGCGAACTTGAGTTACCCGATCTAACAATATCATTTCACTTCTAACAACAAATCTCCCGATCCCGAAAAAAAATCTGGTGTGACTAGTCGCAAATCTCGACATTGAAATGAATCCAATACTTTCTCTCTATATTAACATATATAGGTAAGATGAAGTAAAAAGCAACTAGAGCGCAAATCAAATTGTCATTTATCCTATTAAATAATAATAATTCTACTTGAAAAATAATCAAATTTTATTGAATAAATTGAACCCTTTTATGTGAGTAGATTTTTTTTTAAATCTTTGACGTCAATTAGTTTTATTTTTTTCAGGTGGCAGTTCTATAAACTTTATATTAGTTTTTTATTTAATAATTAGTGTCTTGGCTTTTTAACTTGCATGTATAAAAATAAATTAAATTTTAATTATAGCGCTCTAAAATTATTTGAAGTTACTTGAAGTGAATCATAGAGGTGTGTAGAGGGAAAAAAATGGAAAAGATTATTAATTACATAGGTTATTATTAATAGTATGAGATGTGTAAAAATATTCAATTGTTAAAAATCAAGGGAGTCGGATATATGGCTGCTAAGGAGCCCTAAGAGGGGATAGACAAATTAAAATTTAGATTATTCAAAAAAAAAAATTAAAAAATTTTTCAGAAGAAAATCTACATAAAAGGGTTCCAATATAAAATTTTGATCATTTTTCCAAGTATAATTATTTATTTAATTGAATAGATGACAGTCTGATTTGCGCTCTAATTAATTGCTTGTTTTTCTAATGATTCGGGATCGAGAGGGAATTGATCATTTGTCTATTGTTAGGAGGAGAAATGAAACTGTTAGATCGGGTAACTCAAGTTCACTATACAACAATAAATGGTCTATACAGTCGAAAAATAATTTTAAAAATCTGATGTTTCATTTGATAGAAGAAAATAACACAAGATTTCTGTTTTTGACGTGTATTTAGTTTCCGGCAGTACTGTACTTAGAGTACTTACAGTAATTCAAGATGTAAAATTTTTTTATCTTTAAACCCTTTTCAGCGACTCAAGCGATTTAGGGATATGAATTTTATTTAACAAATTTTTATATACAATATACCGATGGCTACCGGGGGACGTTCCACACATCGATTGCTCAGGGTCACTAATCCTGAACTTTCGCCGCGCTTGGCGATGTTAAATTTAAAATCATAGAGAAATATTTATACTTTATTACCATGGCAAGTATTTCTTCTATTATTTCCTATGAAGTACAAAAGTAAGTTATGATTCAAAACACAAATGAGAATATACATTTCAAAGAGAATCTAAAAAAATAATTGATTTATGAATTTTAATCAAAATCGTTAAAACAAATTTTGAGAAAATTGGAAAAAAAAAAAAAAAATGAAAAAGTACATCAATAAAGTACTAGTACTCTTTGGCCGAGTTTATTTAAAAGCTTCGTGTTACGTGCCAAGGGAGTGCCTTGCTATAAAATTTCAACCTCATTTTCATTTGAACACACACACACACACACATAGACAGATTTGCTGGGCCCACTTTTTTTGGACTCGGAGGCAACAAAACGAATATTTTCATAAAATATCGACATAATTTTTGACAGGAAAGCAAAACTTTCTCATATTCAGGTAAGGAAAAGTAAAAATGAAATACCAGGTATATGATTATAATTATTTTTCCATGACTCAGGCTAGGTTTTATGATTTTTGTTCTGAAAATGGGTGTGTCTAGTCGCCGAAACGCTAACTGAACAAAAAATAATTTATAATAGGGCCTATTTAGTTTAATGAAAAGCCTTGTGTCATTACTGCACCCATTTTTTTTCTTTTTTATTTTAAATAAAAAATCTGGTGTGACTGGCGCAAGCACACAACTTTCTCTTACCTTCGGTAATCAAAAGTTGTGTACTGTGCTTGCCACACCAGATTTTTTGTGTGGGCATGTATTTAGTTTCCGACAGTAGGGTACATTCGATTTTCAAGATGTAAAATTTATATGTGAAAATATTTATATTTTGTTACCATGGCAACCATTTCTCCTATCTTTTCTATGGAGTACAAGAGTAAAGTGGTCTTCAGTAGATTTCAATGACAAAATGAGAATATACATTTTAAATAGAATCTAAAAAATAATTGATTTTTGAATTTAAAAAAAAATCGTTGAAGCGAATTTAGAGAAAATCAAAAAAAAAAACCTGAAAAAGTGCATCAGAAAAGTACTAGTACTCTTAAGCCGATTTTGTTCAAAAGCTTCGTGTCACGTCCCATGAGGGTGCCTAACAAATATAAAATTTCAACCTTCTAGCTCTTCCTTTTTGAAATATTTTGCTCACAGACAAACCATATTGGAAAAAACACTTTGTTGAATTCAGGGGACCTCAAAACGTGTATATTCATCAAAATCTCGAATTTTTGACATGAATCCAATATTTTTCTCTCTATATATATTAACATAAAAACTTATAAAGAGGTAAGAGAAAGTAAAAAAACAAGATGAGATATCACAAAATAAAATAGAATGCTTGCTATCATTGCCTGGCAAAACCAATCAATTATTTTCTATAGAAAATGTAATTTTAATGTTTATAATTAAATTACTCAAAGCACATTATGCAATTGTTTCCTCTTTAATTTAAAATAAAAAAAAAAATCTCAGGCTGAATTGGTCATTCAAATATATATTCGTCTATCATGTTGGTTGCGTTTGAAAAATTGAAGGCGATATTTATTTTTATAGAAGAATGAAAAATAGTAAAAATGTCACCTATTGGTAACCTTGTAAAATTTTAAATATCAAGGTAGAGCATCGCCTTTTAAATTCATTAATCAAAATATATTTTAAAAATCTGGTATGACTTAACGCACAGCACACAACTTTTTTCTCTTACCTTTGGTAATCGAAAGATGAGTATTGTGTTGTCACACCAGATTTTTTTGTGTCGAGATATTTAGTTTCCTATAGCACCTTAGTTCAAAACTTAACCACTTGCGTTACATAAGTAAAAAAAAAAAAAATCAAATGATTCAAAATTTCCATAGGCTCTGTGTATTTTAAATTCTATCCTTCATTCCAATTACGAATTATGTTTGCAGATTTTTTTCCCATAAAAATACAATTATTTAAAAAAAAGAAAAAAGCACTAAATGTTATACCATTTTAGAATCTTGATTAAATGCGCTAATTTTTTTTACATAAATTGCTATTATTGTTTATTACATATTTTTATAAGATATCAAGAGTCAAAGAGCCCTCGGGGCTTGGTGTAGACAAGGGCGGTCCTAGCCTTACATTTTGGGGGAGGTCACTGTTTTTTTTTTTTTTTTTTTTAATGGTATAAATAAATGGCCCTGGACCCCAATAAATATATATTAATCAAATATGAGTATCGTTTAAGTCTTAAATGGCCTAAGTTGCCGAAAAGATTGTGTGAATGGGAGAGTGAGTGGGAAAAAGGTGTGTTAAAAAAAAAGATTTTTGTGGGGGGTCACGACCCCTTGACCCCCCCTCTGGGACCGCCCTTGGGTGTAGAGGTTAGCGTGCTAACCTCGTATACCAAACGTCGCGGGTTCGGGCCCCAGGCAGTCCGATGATTTTATTTAGGATACCAAATGGCTTAAATAAGAATGCCTGGACCCCTTATATGTATATTAATTCAATAACGGTTATCGTAAATGTCTTATATGGCCTGAGTTGCCGAAAAGACAGTGTGAATGTGTGTGTGAGTGTGAGTGTGAATGAGGAAAAAGTGTGAATGTTAAAAAAAAAAAAAAAAAAAAAAGATACCAAGAGTCAAATTTAGCTCATCAACACATAAATCCGTCAAAAATATTAAAATATGAAAATTTGTAACCACAGCATTTAAATATTTAGGGAAAGGTAGCGATTTTCAAGATTTTCAAAAAATGTCCTTAACTCGAAAACTAAGAGACTTTTATTTAAAATTTTTTTTTCATTTAAACACTCTCATGAACTGACCTATCTCCTGTTCACGGATTATCTTTGAGTTCTGGGACACCCTGTTATATATACACTGGGCCTCAGAGTTTTTTTACAAAAAAAAGTGGGCCGCACCTCAAAAAAAGGTTGGGAACCACTGAGTTAAAGAATTCTAACCCTCAAAAAGAGGAAGAAACACAAATAAAATAAAATTAAAAAAAATAATAATAATCTACCGGTATAAAAAATTTGAGTAGTTGATATTTAAAGAATAAAAGTGGTGTGGTATTGTGTGGCGAGCAAGGTGGTGGTGGGAGACCTTGACCGTGCTCGGGGCCTCGATGACGTCACTCATGAGAACTCCACCCACGCACATAAGAGTCTAAATGGAGGGGGGAAAGGAGTGCCTAAGTTTAGACCATCCTGACGCGCGTGTCTAGGCCCCCCCACCCTCACTCCCTATCACTCCTCCAACCCTTCTTCTCCACCTTTAATTAAAGCCATTTAACAGCAATGCAGTAATTGAATATTAGCAAACAGATAAACTATAACTTCTAAAATAAAAAAATTTTATTTCTAATTGATTTGGTTTTGTTTCTATAATACTCGTATAAGAATTGAAATTGATTTTAAATTCCTTATTAAAGTTGTTATACTTTCCTAATCATCTCTAATTAGACATTTAACTATATAATTTAAACACATTCAATTCTATATTTGATTTATACATTCTGCGAAGTCAAAAAATGATTCCTTATTCTAGAACGCAGAAGGCCCCACCACCATACATATATACACACATATATATGTATGTCTTGTGTCCTTTTTTACGTGTACCTCTGACAAAAGGGATGGTAAACCAATTTTTTGCCTTTTTGCAAATTCTCAAAATTAAAGGGAAAGTTTTTTTTTAAATAAATTAAAAATCTTTAATCTCTTGAGTTGAAATTTTAATAAAAATTGTTGAAAATTTCGAGACAAAATGCGCCCCTGACCCTCTTGCTGAATGCATTCTTGCTCACTTTTTAGAAATCTTGCAATTGCTCGCCGAAGGTTTTAAATTTTCCTGACTTATTTTAAATTTCTCTTGACTCAAATTCCCTTTATTCTGGCCAATCAGGCGCCCTGATAGGCACATACAGACAGGAACAGGAAGTCATGGCTAGCGCTTTATATATAGTAATGATTATTATTCAAAAGTTTCATTATTAGCTTCCTTGAATTGAACCCGGGTTCTCCAGCTCTATTTGAAGGATCTCGCCCGAGTGAGGGACTCCCTTTCGGGTCAGGTAACGTAGGCCCATCAAATATAAATCCTTCATTTAATTAGCTAAATAAAAAAATCATTACACTCAAACAGACAAATTGCGGGACCCACTTCTTGGACTCAGGGGACCTCAAAAGATGTATATCCATCAAAATCG
>JAKCPI010020939.1:0-11910 GCA_023213315.1 Euborellia annulipes
ACTCCAACAGCAATAGTTAACCCTCAAGCAGCCAGTACAAAAAAAGTGATTATATATAGATTTTATAAAAATCAGAGCCCTTAGAAGGGGGCAAATGCCCCCTTCCCCCCCCAAATGACGCCACTGATCCAAACGCCCACAAATCAAGCCCCAATCGGATTTTCGGATCGCGGATCAAGATTTGCGGATCGGAACAGCTGATCCCTTTTTCTAGAATTGGATAGGTTCGGATTGCCTAAGTGGTTTTTTTTCATGTTTTTGCTTCTTAAATCAGAATAATGTTTTACCAACTTATTCCAATTAGCTCAGTAAAGTTTTTCCGAATTAGTTGAGGATTTGGAAGTTTTTTTAGTTTATTTCTAAAGAGAAAAAAATCTAGTCCGATCCGTTTTGAAAGATAAATAATTTTGTACGCGAAATTGTTATTTTTTAGCTATAATTTCTCAATTATTTAATTAAAATAATAATTATTACTTGTTACAACAAGATGAAAAGGTGTAATTTTTAAAAAATTATTTTAATTTATTATCACTAACACTAACCTGGAATAATTGCAGCTCCCATTCGTTGATTAGTCCTCATTAGTGCTATCACAATCAAAAGGCAATCAAAGAGAGGTTTGGTGATGTGACTGTATAAATGAGCAACTGATGATGTGAAGGCTGTAATATCATCTGTCAAAAGATGATCTGGATTATCGATTCTGCCGTCCAAATTCGAAACTCGATAATAAGTCTGGTTTTTAAAATAGAGTCCATATGAGTGGTCCACCAATCGCGTCCTAAAAAAAAAGAATAAATAATAATAAGTAGCCTAATTTAAAAAATATTTTATTTCAATTAATACTAGTGTTGATGTATATCTTTTTATTTTGTTTAAGCTCTCACTCTAACATTAAAAAAATGCATATAAAGATTTATTTATCTTTAATAAACAAAATGCAACTAATGGGACAAGACAAAAGTGCCATATCCGAGAGATCGTTTGTTGGAAAAATTAAATATTTGATTTTTGGTGTGAGTCTCACGCCATCTCAAGATGAAACATTATTAAAATTACACGTCAGACGTTTGCGCGTGTTTCATTTAAAATAAAATACTTTAATGAATTTTTACTTCCTCTTACCTATATGTATATGTTATTATACATAAGTTATATAGAGAGAATGTATTGGATTCATGTCAAAAATTCGGATGTCGAGATTTTGATGGACATACACGTTTTGAGGTCCCCTGGATCCAAAAAGTGGTTTTTCGCGATTTTATGGTCTCTGTGTGTGTCGTCTGGGTTCAATTTAAAGCATGAAGGAATTGAATTAGGAAGTTGAAATTTTATATTTAAGTTAATTCACCCCCCTCGGTCGTGAAAATAATCTTTTAATCAAAATCGGCCAAAAACTACTAGTACTTTACTGATGTACTTTTTCAGTTTTTTCGATTTTCTCTAACGATTTTGTTTAAAAGTCAAAAATAAATTATTTTTTAGATGCTCTTTAAAATGTATTTTCTCATTTTGAGATTGAAATCTTCCGAAAGACCACTTAACTCTTGTACTTCATAGGAAAGATAGGAGAAATTGTTGCCATGGTAACAAAATATATATAAACCAATTGTTTATACATTTTACACTTTCTCTTACCTATGTATATATGTAATATATATATAGAGAGAAAGTATTGGATTCATGTCAAAAATTCGATGTCGAGATTTTGATGGATCTTCACTTTTTGAGGTCCCCTGAATCCAAAAAAAGTGGTTTTCGCGACATGGTCTGTCTGTGGGTGGGTGGGTGGGTGGGTGGGTGGGTGTGTGGGTGGGTGTGTCTGTGTTCACTTTTAAGCATGAAGGAATTGAGCTATGAGGCTGAAATTTTATATATAAGTTAAACACCCCCCGGGACCGGAAAAATAAGCTTTTAATCAAAATCGGCCAAAGAGTACTAGTACTTTACTGATGTACTTTTTCAGTTTTTTTCGATTTTCTCAAAATTCGCTCTAACGATTTTGATTAAAATTCAAAAATCAATTATTTTTTAGATGCTCTTTCAAATGTATATTCTCGTTTTGCCCTCAAAATTGTTTGAAGACCACTTTACTCTTGCACTCCATAGAAAAGATAGGAGAAATGGTTGCCATGGTAACAAAATATAAATATTTTCCCATACTTATAAATTTTACATCTGAATTCAAATATTCCCTACTGCCGGGAACTAAATACATGTCGACACAAAAAATCTGGTGTGACAAGCACAGTACACAACTTTCGATTACCGAAGGTAAGAGAAAGTTGTGTGCTGTGCGACAGTCACACCAGATTTTTTCTTTCTCTTACCTATGTATATATGTAATATATATAATAGAGAGAAAGTATTGGATTCATGTCAAAAATTCGATGTCGAGATTTTTGATGGATCTTCACGTTTTTTGAGGTCCCCTGAATCCAAAAAAGTAGTTTTCGCGACATGGTCTGTCTGTGTTCAATTTTAAACATGAACGAATTGAGCTATGAGGCTGAAATTTTATATTTAAGTGAAACACCCCCCGGGACCGGAAAAATAAGCTTTTAATCAAAATCGGCCAAAGAGTACTAGTACTTTACTGATGTACTTTTTCAGTTTTTTTCGATTTTCTCAAAATTCGCTCCTAACGATTTTGATTCAAATTCAAAAATCAATTATTTTTTAAATGCTCTTTCAAATGTATATACTAGTTTTGCCCTCAAAATTGTTTGAAGCACACTTTACTCTTGTGCTTCATAGGAAAGATAGGAGAAATGGTTGCCATGGTTACAAAATATAAATATTTTCCCGTACTTATAAATTTTACATCTGTATTCAAATATCTCTACTGCCGGGAACTAAATACATGCCGACACAAAAAATCTGGTATGACAAGCACAGTACACAACTTTCGATTACCGAAGGTAAGAGAAAGTTGTGCTGTGCGCCAGTCACACCAGATTTTTCAAATTCAAATGTTCCGTACTGTCGGAAACTAAATATATCTGCGACCAGTCACACCAGATTTTTTATTATTTATTCTGAAATTCCTATGGGGATCCCGTTTATTTATCTGAGGTGCTTTTGTGCACGAAGACACACATCTCAAATCCAATCCGCCTCTGGCCTACCGGCATCCCGTGAAGTACATTATTTCCTAGTTTGTTTCTAGCTAGGGAACTAAGCCCCAGGGGCGGATTAAAGGGGAGGGGGCGATTGCCCCCTCCCCCCTCCCGAGAAGAAATTCACAATATTATAAAAACTAGTAATCTAAAGAAATTATGATTTCCGGGCTTTAATTTCAATTGAATTTGTTACCAATCAATTTAAATAAATAGGAAAGGGGTCTAAATGGCCATAGATGCCCACAAAGTCCTTAAATAAAATAAAAAAATAAAAAAAACCGCCCCCTCCGACAAAATTGCATTAATCCGCCACTGCTAAGCCCTATATCTGATTCCACCCGGTTCCTCTTATCCAACTTTTTCTATGCTATGGAGGATGTCCTGCTTTGAAGAGAGTCTCTCAGCACCGTCATGTAGCCTACTCATTTCGAACAATCTATCAATTAGAAAGAACCTTCTTTACATCCCTTCCAAAGGAAAGGATGCCACACCAACTCCCTCTCCTTGTAGAGTTGCTTGGGGGCAGTGTTCCATCTAATTTTTTATTACACTGTGTTTATTACACTTTTTTCCAAAATAAAAAAAATTGTGTGGCAATTAAAAACGGTGCAATTTTATTTTCTGTACAAAAAAAAAAAAAAAAAATTGTGCACACGAATATTTTTGTTAATTTTATGCGCGCGCACATACGCGCACAGATTAGAGCAGTGATTTCCAAACTTTTTGTTGCCATATCTCCCTTAAAAATATTTAATCGTATGACGCCCCCCATTTTAGGAATAGTTGTTTCGAGTCGTTGAGGAGAATTATTTTCCTTAATATTTCATTAATTTTTTTTTAACGATTTTATATCCCGTTACTAAATTTCTTTGGAAAAAGTTATATTTCCCTGGTCTTAGATCCTGTATTTCAATCAAAATTTTCAATCCTCGTGTCCCACATTTTTATAGACTGTCGGAGACAACACACACTGATAGAGTAGAATAGAAAATAAAGTTAGGATCACTGACCCCGCACAGCGGGAATAATAAAGGTGAAGAAGAAGTAGAATAAATTTTAATCCAAAATGGATCTGATCGGATTTAAAATTCAAAAGTATTGTTTTGCTCTTTGGCTCAGAGGTACAGATCTCGCCTATTGAGCTAGAGGAACGGAGTGAATCGAGAAGACAATTTTAGGCGATTTGATTTTAGGAAATAATTGTTGCAAAGTATTTTTGCAAAATTTTGTATAATGAAAGATCTGGTGTCACTGGTCGCACAGCACACAACTTTCTCTTACCTTCGGTAATATACAGTTGTTTTCTGTACTTATCACACAGGATTTTTTGTGTCGACATATGTATATCTAGTTTCCAAACAGTATGGTAGATTCGAATTTCAAGATGTAAAATTTATAAGTATGAGAAATTATTTATATTTTGTTACCATAGCAACCATTTCTCCTATCTCTCCTATGAAGTACGTGTACAAGAGTAAAGTGGTCTTCAGAAGATTTCAATGGCAAAATGAGAATATACATTTAAAAGAGCATCTAAAAAATAATTGATTTATGAATTAAAAAAAAAATCGTTGGAGCGAATTTTGAGAAAATCGAAAAAAAGACTGAAAAAAGTACATCAGTAAAGTATTAGTACGCCGATTTTGTTTAAAAGCTTATTTTTCACGGTCCAGAAGGGGTACAAAACTTAAATATGAAATTTCAACCTCCTACCTCAATTCCTTCATGCTTTAAATTGATCCCAGACAGACACACAGACAAACGATGTCGTGAAATTCACTTTTTTGGATTCAGGGGACCTCAAAACGTGTATGGCCTACCCATCAAAATCTCGACATCGAGTTTTGACATGAAACTAATACTTTCTCTCTCTATATGTATATCTATCATATACATATAGATAAGAAGAAAGTAAAAAAATCACACTTTGATTAAAATGAAAATTTTTTCTTAAGGTGCGCGTCTCGAAAAACCGTTAAAACACGATTGATTCGAGGCGGCAAGAGATGTGTTAGTGTTCCCCCATTGGAATACACGGAACTTGTTCTATTTCATTCTAGACTTTCCAGCTAATAAATTAAAGGCAAAAAATTAATTATTTTTTAACACAATGATTACTAATTTAATTATCTACAACTTATAGAGCTCCTTTTTTTAAAATATCTTTTATTTAATGCGATTAATCTAAAAAAAAATTTTTTTTTTTTCGAAAATCAAAAAAAGGGCTTCTATTATTTGTGAAAGATATTATAAATAGCTTTAATTTAAAAAAAATTTGAGGTCGATAGCTTCAAAATTGTGGCCGCTGAAAAGTCCCAAAATTAGCACCCCCGAGACGCGCACCTTAAAATCATAGAAAAAAATTTCAGGAAATATTTTTGAATATTTTAAAGTAATATCACTATCTATGATTCATTCCTGGATATTTCTTTTATTGCTTATTATTATTTTATAAATAAATGAATCAGCTGTCTTCGCATTTAAATTACACAGGACGTTGACTGTTGCATGACATCACAATTTCCTTTTTTTTTTTTTTTTCAAAATATAATTGATTAGAGTTACCAAAAAAACATAGCCTGGCACTGTGTTTTAATAAATATATTTCAATTCTAAAAATAGTTTTTTTGTTTTTTTTTTTTCAATTTTTTATAAAAACTAAAAATCATTATTAAAAAACAAAGTTCATTTATATTTTTTTGAATATTATAATAACTTATATACTACTTATATATATATAAGTAGTTTTTCCATTGTAATAAATAAGAACATATTTGATTAGCATAACCGTTTAAATTACTAACAAAATACCGTTCCTTTGTTCAAATGTTTGTGACTCAATAGGAAGTAGACTAATTGATATTAGTTTATCTTTAAATTGTAAAAAAAAAATTTTAAATTAATTTCAATACTAACTATAATTTCAATATTGCTGACGAAAAATGCATTTACCGTATATCGTTGGTTTGCGAAAAAAATTTACATATAGGCTAATTAAAATTTATTATTTTTTTAAAATATAAGTTCAATTACCGAAACGTCGTCTAGTTGAGATTTTGGTAAATAAAGAGGTGAAATTATGAATATTCATCAATTTCTTTGTATAGCTAGTTTTGTCAGAATTGGTAAGATAGACAAGAATTAACTTTTGTTAAGTGATTTATTGTCTTTCTTTCTATATTTCATTCTTATATCATTTCACCACAAAATAAAAATCTAATTAAAAAACGACGCATCGTTTAAAGTCATTTCATATACAAAATCGCATATCTCGTTCGAAACGTGAAAAATAAGAAAGTTGATGCGCTTTTGCCTGGGCTTTAGGCAACCTTCACGTTGATCTGTCTAATGGGTAGCCTTAAAATTGATTTCCCTGAAATTCTAGAAATTATAATAAAATTAGAATGAATATTTTATTTATTCTCTTGGTCTGGTGCAGAATATTATATTTTATGTTGAGGGTTCGCTTCCCGTTCAAAGCGATGATAATTTTTACTTTCTCTTACTTAATATGTATAAGTATATATATAGAGAGAGAAAGTATTGGATTCATGCCAAAAATTTGATATCGAGATTTTGATAGATATACACGTTTTGAGGTCCCCTGAATTCAAAAAAGTGGTTTTCGCGACATGGTCTGTCTGTCTGTATCCAATTTTAATCATGAATGAATTGCGCTAGGGGGTTGAACTTTTATATTTAAGTTATACACCCTCCTGGAGCGTGCAAATAAGCTTTTTAAACAAAATCGGTCAATTGATGTATGAATATGACCAGTGAGTAGGAAACAATAGATTGATTTAATAATGAATATCTCTAAACCGAGATAGGGCCTATATAAAAAAATATCAATTTAAAATTAAATTTCTATTAGTGATTATTATAATCATACATTTTTTTTTGATTCTGGGATGAAGAGTTACTTCTTCTCATTGAGTTTTCTACTTATTACAATCATATTTTGTTTATTATTGATATAACAGCTTCTCTGAGTCTAAAAAATAAAATGCGTTCCACAAAATGTGTGTCTGTGTATTACAAAATTACTCAAAAACTAAAAAAAAAAAACTAGATCTACCTAAGCAAATTTTATATAAAAATACCAAATCTAAAGTAAAAATGGAGAGTACCAGTATCTCCATAAAGGCTATGTGTTTATTTAATAAAAGATCTACAATTTATATTTTTAGATTTTGCAGCAAAAGTCATGCGCTCGACGCATTTTTGAAGATATCGATTTCGGCCTTAGGTCCTAGTGCGGAATTCTAAATTCGGGAAATATTCGTTTGATGAATAATTTAGAAATTTTTATAAAATAATTTTTCGATATTCAAAAATGCTTTATTGGATTAGTTACAGAAGTGTTTATTGGAAGAAACTTTGAAATGCATTATTTTAGTTCTTGATTTAAATGCATTAATTATTTTAGCTTTTTTTTTTTTAAACATTGACACTTTTTTTCCCATTCACGCTCACAGTCACACACACACATTCACACAGTCTTCTCGGCAACTTAGGCCATATAAGACTTTTTACGATAACCGTTATTATATAAATATATTTATTGGGGTCCAGGCATTTCTATTTAAGCCATCTGGTATCCAAATGGCTTAAATAAAATCATCGGACTGCCTAGGGTCCGAACCCGCGACGTTTAGCATACGAGGTTAGCACGCTACCCCCTACACCAAGCCCCGAGGGCATTTTAGCTCTTGATGTCATTCAAACTTTCTATCAATCACCTTCAATGATTGGCTCAAGCGTCAAACAGGCTTTATTCAATCGATTGATTCAATCTTTTGATCAAAATGATGGACCGTGTAGGGCCACCTTAAGTGCTGTCTTTTTTAAATTTTTGTTTGAATAGGAAATAAAAGGAAACTAAAAAAAAAAAAACTTCTTTCCCCCAGAACTTTTTTATTATTATTAATTTTTTTTTTAATTAGAAAAATTCAGGTAAAAATGAATAAAAATTTAATTTTTTTCCCCTAATAGGTTATCTGTTCTGCCTATAATATTTTATTTTGCCTGAAGATTCTATTCCCAAATTTCGCATAAAAATTTTATCTGAACCTCATAAAAGGTGTGCCTTTTCTTTTAAACTCAAGTCGTATTATTAAAAAAATAAATAAAATCTGTTTTTACTTTCTCTTACCTCTATATATATGTTAATATATAGAGAGAGAAAGTATTGGATTCATGTCAAAAAATTCGATGTCGAGATTTTGATGGATATACACGTTTTGAGGTCCCCTGAATCCAAAAAAGTGGTTTTCGCGTCATGGTCTGTCTCTCTGTGTGTGTGTGTGTGTGTGTGTGTGTCTGTCTATCTGTGTGTGTGTCTGTGAACAAATTATCTCAAGAAGGGAAAGAGCTAGGAGGTTGAAATTTTATATTTAAGTTAGGCACCCCCCATGGGACGTGACACGAAGCTTTTGAACAAAATCGATCAAAGAGTACTAGTATTTTACTGATGCACTTTTTCAGTTTTTTTCGATTTTCTCAAAATTTGCTCCAACGATTTTTTTTTAAATTCATATATCAACTATTTTTTAGTTGCTCTTTAAAATGTATATTCTTATTTTATCATTGAAATCTTCTGAATACCACTTTACTCTTATACTCCATAGAAAAGATAGGAGAAATGGTTGCCATGGTAACAAAATATAAATATTTTGCCATACTTATAAATTTTACATCTTGAATTCAATTGTACCCTACTGTCGGAAACTAAATACATGTCGACACAAAAAATCTGGTGTGACAAGCACAGTACACAACTTTCTTTTACCGAAGGTAAAGAGAAAGTTGTGTGCTGTGCGACCAGTCACACCAGATTTTTTGTTTATCCTTCAATTGAAATAAATTAAGATATTTTATGCAATAAAATAAAAATCAAATTTGCAATTCTCAACAGATAGCATACCTCAAGGCAGTATAATAAAACGATTTAGGATTATAAAAATTAAACTAATTCTTCAATAATCAAATTGACATGAAAAAAATTTAATATTGCAAGATTTAAATTAAATTAAACCTGTAATAATTAATTGCTGGGAATGAAAACACAATGGTCCGTGTAATATTCTATTTGGAATTATTATTTCAAGTTTAGATCTTCTGGGAATGAAGACATTAGTTTGATCCCCCTCTCTTTTATTTTCTCAGAGTATGTTTTAAGCCCGCAGGCTTGGTGCAGGGGTTAGCGTGCTGGCCTTGTATACCAAGGGTCGCTGGTTCGGATCTCTGCCAGTCCGATAATTTTATTTAAGCCATTTGGATACCAAATATATTTTATGAAGATGTAGTCTATTATTCAATATTCATAAAATTTCTATTATAATAAAAATCCTATGAAATGCTCAATCTGTGACTATATTTATATTGGAAATATCGAGATGTAAAAATATTAAACAAAAGTGAAATTAAGAATAAATTTTTTTATATCAAGCAGCCTATCAGATTTTTTAATCAATTATCAAAGAATTGCTTAAAATTGTGGCTGTGATGTGATTATAACGGAGGCGTAGAGATATCAGCCAAATTGGAATGCTCGAGATTCAATAAATATCCCTGAATAAGACGTTTCGACCTGAATTTATTTTATTTGTTTGACTATCTTCAGTTAATAAATTCAGGTCGAAACGTCTTATTCTGGAAGTTTTATTGAACCTCTACATTCCAATTTGGCTGATATCTCCATCCCTCTAATAAAATTATAAGTGTCAAAGAAGTTCATAAAAGTTATGCCCCTATAGAGTTTAAATTTTCAATATGTTTTATATATCTTTACTATATATAAAACGCAAGCCTCTGACTTTCTGTGTGTAGTGTGTATGTGCCTGTCAGAGCGTTTATTGGCCAAAATAAAAGGAAGTGGAGTTAGAGAGGGAAATCTAAAACTTTAATTCAGAGAGGGAAAAAAGGCCAGCAATTGCAAAATTTCCAAACAGTGTTAGAAACTTGATGCATTTGCTCGCCGAAGGACGTAGCTCCCTGGCAAGTGGTAAAGCCCGCCGAATATTTTTTTGTTACTCTTCTAAAAACCACTTTGTTTATTAAAAAAATATCTTAGGCCATCTTCTATTTTTAAAGGTCAGCAGTCTCTTAACAAAAAAATGCATTATTTTTTTCTTTAGATACTTTCTCTCAAAAAACTATAATCAAACCACCAATGCAGTGGTTTGATCTCTAATCAGGATTATACATTAAAAAAAAGCATCTCAATTTATGCTAATTTCTCTTTGAAAGTTCTTAAGATATCCTCCAGTTTGAAATTTCATTTATTCTTTTTGTATTCCGTCAGAACATCGTGGATAAAAATTAAGTGATTTTTAACTATTTTTACTTTCACTTATTATTTTCCATATTATCCGAAGTAAATAATACTACTGATATTTACTTTTTTTTTTCAATTCATTATTTCAACAACAGGTTCTTCATGTCATACAATAATTTAGACAATCTCGCCTCTGAGCCTTGTTATTCAAATAACAGTGAACTGGTTAACAAGTCAAAATAAAACGTTACATCGTTGATAGGGATGAAACGATACGAGTAAATACAAGTACTTACTCGATACTTTTCTTTCGATACCAAGTACTTTTAGAATCGATACTTTGGAAACGAGTACCAAGTAGGTATCGGTCAAAAATACTCGTATCGATACTCGGTCCACGTACGCGATGATTACTTAGGTCGGAAGAACATTTACGTCCATTTGTTCTTGTTTACAATCGAATGGTTTCTACCAGTGTATTTTAATTTTTATTATAGGAGTGTTTAACAGGGAAACACATTGAAAAATTATTATTTTTGGATAGTACCGCTAAAACTGAATTTTTTTTTTTTGGTCGTCGTTTTTTTTTTAATTTTTAAGAACTTAATGTTTTATGCCTGTGGAGATTTAATCAAGATTCTCAGGGACTTTGCAGCCTGGAGATTAAATAAAAAATTTTTTATTTATTATAATTTCTATTGTTGACGTTTCGGACTCGAATCACGACCTTCATCAGGGCAAATATTGTCAATTATACACGATTTTCGGTATTTTAATATTCATTGCAATTAAAAATATACAATTTCTTTTGACTTTAATATGTACAAAAATATTATCATATATTATACTTGCTACTCGGAGGTCTCCGATGTTGAAGGTCGTGATTGGCGACCGAAACGTCAGCAAATAGAAATTAAATAAAAGATTTTTATTTAATCTCCTGGCTGCAAAGTTCCTGCGAATCTTGAAAATATCACTACTTACTGCTGTTTTTCTTATCTTTAATTGTACGAAAAAATTGACCGATACGAGTAAGTATCGATGCTTTTCAATCGATACCGAGTAGGTACTCGATACTTTGCGACCGATACCTATATCGAGTAAAAGTATCGATACCTCAGTGGTATCGTTTCATCCCTAATCGTTGATGAAACCAAAAACAAAACATTACGATACGTAGGCCTATATGGGGAGGAAATTAAAGTGGTGACATTTTTACTTTCCTCTTTCCTCTATATATGTTAATATATAGAGAGAGAAAGTATTGGATTCATTTCAAAAATTCTCGAGATTTTGAAGGATATACACGTTTTGAGATCCACTGAATCCAAAAAGTGGTTTTCGCAACATGATCTGTCTGTCTGTGTGTCTGTGAACAAAATATCTCAAGAACGAAAAGAGCTATGAGATTGAAATTTTATATTTATGGTAAGTTAGGCACCCCCATGGGACTTGACACGAAGCTTTTGAACAAAATTGGCCCAAGAGTACTAATATTTTACTGATGTA